>ARYC01018620.1:0-46384 GCA_000711775.1 Oxytricha trifallax
TTTTGCTGTTAGGCACATCAATATGTAAATAGTTGTCAATGCAAAAACTGAGATCTACTGCATTTAATGCAGGTATATACATAGCTCTCTCTTACAAGTATGCTATATATAATTCATTAGCTGGTTGGTTCATTGACTCAAAACGTTTCTGCTTCTTAAGTCTCTCTTCCTGCTCTCTTTTAAGACTCTACAGTATTGGACTTTCTCTTGGCTGGTATAAGTTTTTATGTTTCTTTATCTTGCATTAAAAACTCACTTAAATGATGTTTCTGCATGTGTCTTTAACTTTAGCTGAGTGAGTGTAAGACTTCATGCAAGTCGTGCACTAATACCTGCCATCGACCTTTTCGTGCTTAAAATATATCTTATCTCTCCCAGAGTGCATCTCTTTGATGTGCCTCTTCAAGCTCGAATCAGTTGAGAAGAAATTTTAGCATTCATGACATTAGAATTCTTTAATCTTTTCTAGTGGGAGATGTTCTTTTAACTCCTCAACATCTTCGATTAGCGTTTAAATACTTATCTCTGCTCTCTGCTTCCTGATATTTATTTCTAGAACAAACACCTCTGATTCAAACTCAAGAGCTTTAAGCTCTGGCTCCTTTTCAATGTATATGATCTCTTGCTTCTTAGTTTATCCAAAGTTTAGCTAAGATTATCCACTGCCAAGAGAGACTGCTTTGCGATTTAAGTTAGCCGCCATGTTTAAATTCAAATTTAAATTTCTATTATAAAGCTCTAATAACCTCTCTAGTTATAGTAACTTTGTATAGGAGTTGGTACTGCAACAACAATGGGTGATTCTTAGGCGTTAGACATCATATTTATACTAAGTTTATAACTATAAATTTTCTAAATTCATGCTTAATATTTTTAACTTTGGTACCAACTGAGAATAAATTCAGGTTGGTACTGGTACCAATTAGGTTTTGAACCATTTTGGAACTTTTCCATTAAAACTTCATTAGCTTAAAACTAGGTACTAATTAAGTTTTGGTACAATTAAATTGGTACCAATTAAAATTAAACGAATTTAGTACCAGTACTAATTAAATTTAAACAAATTTAGTACTAATTTAATGGAACTAAATTGATAAAAATGGAGCTCCATCACTGCAGTTTGTTACAGCTTCTGCAAACTTTCTCCACGTATCTTGCAGGGTTGACCTCCTATAAGATGCCCATATTTAATAGTAAGATTTTAAACAATAGGATCCAGAAGTCTATAAGTTATAATTTGAAATTCATTATTAGGAAGGGGAACAAAGATGGAATCACTCAATGATCAAATGAAAAGAGTCGAGGCTCAAGAAATGCTATCAAGATTCAGAAGTAAGGAAGATCTCTATCTATACCTAACTTTACATGGTAAGATAACTTGATGACTATTAACATATTATACAGTTGGTTTATTCCTTCCTACGATGGAAGGTACCAAAATTTCATTCTTGAAAGCAATACTTTGTGAGGAGAAGAAAGCTTTTAAAAATAAAGAGATTAAACTAATCGAAATTCCCAACTACCCTGACATTTCAGTCACTAATCTTTATGAAGATGCCATGTAAGATGAGGAAGCGGTAGTTTACCTTCCTACCAAGAAACAACTCTCTAATAAACTACCAGAGAGGAACTCCTTCTTTGGTGTTCTTGGTACAATAAAAGAGGATTATCTCAGAGAAATTATTGAAGAAGCACATAAGAAACGATATTCTATTTCTCCTGAAGACTAGAAGAAGCAAGGCATACTTATAAGCTCAGCTTGGCTAGAGGAACTTAAGAAGCATCCTTATCTTTCAAGTAACCTTTGACATACAACTTTGAAGGAAAATCTGGCACTGGTATATATCTTATGAAAGAGCATGCTAAGGTTCATAGAGAGAGAAAGTCACAGAAAATTCATGAAGTGAGCAAGAGACTTTATAAAGATCCTTAAAAGCCAGATGAAATAAACATAGATGCAGGAGCTGGCACAAGAGAAGAAATATGGGCCCAAGCAAGCCATAAGAAGAGGAGAAGAAAGAGAAGCCAAACCCATTCATGGGACAGTTTAATATGTGAATATATTCATTCGTTTAAATCTAAAACTTATTGATAAACATTCATTCTTCCCTTTCTCGCACAAATTGTTGTCTTATCTACGCTCACTCTCTTACAGCTGCTTTGAATCAAGTCTACTGTATCGATGGGCAAGTCATGCATAAGATGATACAGCAGAAGCTTCTTGTAGTGAGTCTTGATATAACTCCAGTAGAATTCTATTCCATTAAATTAAGGGCTGTAAGGAACGTTGTATACAGGAGTTATGTTTAACTCTTCATAAGCTTTCTTAGACTCCTTAGTCTTATGAACTGATAGGTTATCAACAAACAGGATGATCTCTTGGTTGCTATACTTCTCTCTGAGCTATGTAGGAACTCTATATACTACTCTCGCCTAATAGAGCGAGGGTGAATCACATAACTCTCTAAGCCTGAATCTTCACTTATACCAGCTAAAATTGCATAGTGACTACCTTTACTTTTTAGTCATAAACTTCTATGTTATCATACTTCTTGTACCTTGACTTATTAATAAAAGTGTTGAACGTAAACACAGCTTCATCTGCATGTATGAACTTGATGTTATTATCAATAGCTCTCTGCATTTAATCATAAATATAGTTTAAATTATTGCTATAAAATGGCACTGTAAAATCAATCACTCTCTTAACTCTGTTGACAGTCTTGAAAGTAATACCATTTCGTCTATAAATATTGGCAATATCTAAGGAGAGATACGCATGTCTGGAAACTTGCGATGAAACATGACAGCTCGTTAGTCAAGAGGAAAGTGAGCCCAATACTTTAATGTCTTAGAGTCACAGAGATAGTCAATATGGACCTGTGAGAACTTTTATTTTCTTGCAGGATGTTTTCAAGAGCCTGAGTTATAATGTTAAACAGCTAACAAGCAATGATACCTAACGGTTGGGGCACTCTTGTGTAGGAGTCTTGCTATGGCTGTATAATTCAACACTGGTTTGACTTAGTCTATATTAATACTTGTACCATACCTAAGCTTAAGCAGTAAATCTAAATATTACTCATCATAAATAGATTCTAAATTTCGCTAATTTCTATTTCTCATTTTGCAATATGGCCTAATTTCTCTACTAACCCCAATAAGACCCCAACTATACCCTACAAATCAAAGCACTTATAAACCTCACTAAGGGGTTTTGGGGTTTTGAATGCTTAACGGTTTAATCAGCTAGTATTTAGTTCTCTCAACTTTTCTCTTCTGAAGATATATAGCATTAATATTTTTATTCGAATTATAAGACGCAACCAATAATTACTTTAATCTCGAACTAATCTGCTTGTTTAATGCTGTTATTTTTTCTATAGTCATAACTTTCTTCTGCTTAATCATAATCAGTGCAAAGTAAGTTTTAGAGATTATCTTTTAAGTGTAAATATAATTGAAATATTGACTTAGAAGGTTAACCGGTTTAAGATCAGGATTTGGTGTTTAAATTCAAAATGATAAACAATCCTTGCATGAACCAAGGCTTATCCAGAAACTAATGTAAATTAGTAAAATCTAATTTGCAAAAATTTAAGAATATTGGATTGGACAATATGTAGATAACTGGGAGACAGATAGTGTCATATCTAAACAAGGTAATTTCTTTATATTCCTTCTCCTACTTCTCATCATCCTCCTTTCCTATGAAGTATTGCATGTAGATTACAACTTAGATTTATAAATGATGACTGCATTTTTTAATATATCAAAGATTTAATAATATAAGGACTAAAAAACTAAATTCATCGACTAGTTTTGAACTTTCCGTAAATAAAGTGGATAAATTTCTAAAAAAATCTAGTCATATTCCTATTAAATGATAAAAGCCAAACCTCCATATTAAAATTAACAACTTAGAAAAATCCAGAGAAGATATTTAAAAAGGATTACATGAATTACTTCAGGAATAACAAGTAAAACTAATTAACAATAGCTACAAACATTCTATAAATGATGTTACTACAAATAACTTTCAAAATACCGTAAATCAGTTAATAAAACCCAAAAATCTTTTAACCGAAATCTTATATCCAAATAGTCTAATAAACACTCCTAAAAAACAATAAACTAGTTAAAGAAAAATGAGTAAACCTCGACAATTCTATAACTTATAAAGAAACTCCTATCATTAGGAAATTATGAAATGCTTCAGAAATAGTAAAACTACATAAACTTAAGTGAGCCTAATTAAAACAAACTAAATACAGAATTCCACAAACAGTAAAATTTATAAAATTGGGAGTGATTAAACGGTATACAAATCAGGAGTATTAAAACAAAGAATTTTTCAAAATATGCCAATACTTAAACTGAAATTAGAGACTGATCAAAATCTGGTGAATAACTCATAAGACCCAGCAAGTCATACAAAAATATATGCTTAGTTAATTATAAACAGGCATAATCATTTTAAGCCAATTATATTGCTAGAATCTTAAGAGATTAAGACGAAAATTGTCTAATGCAGAAAGTTTTGCGAGTATAATTAGGTTCAAACTTTTATAAATAAATACAGAAACATTATTCAATAGGTAAGAAATAGAACTGTAAAACTAGCTTATTTCATTCTACTATTAAATTATATAATTAATTAAAATAGAGAAGAGGCACTCTTCATCACATTAAAATTTTAAAAAAGAAAGTTGAACATTACACTTCCACTCAATTTGACAAAGGAATAAAAATGAAAAGACTCAGAAATAAACTCAAAAAGATGCATAAGAGTAAGTGAAGTATTTTATTATTTAGTGATGTTCATATATTTAATTTACAAACACTAATTGGACTTGACGCATAAGTATTAACAATATAAATACAATGTAGAATCCTCAGAGTCCACACTGAGATATATTATCTTTTAGTATATTATACAATTACATTCTTATATTTCTCACATCGAATGCTATCACTTTCTTGCATTGATTTTAAATTGTTATGTTAAAATATTTTAATTAAATGTAGAGTTTCCATTCTCAAAGATTTATTATGTATTCTTCTTTTGGCAGTCTCCTTAACATTTTATTATAAAAAACAATAAATTTAAAGTTATTGCCGTAATCCTTACTTCGATGCTGATGGATCTTCACCTTTTTAACCTAATTTTGAAATCCTGAACTATTCATATCACAGAGAGAGAGAGTGATTTATCTGCTTTTAATTAAATGCCTGTTCATATTTAAACTTGTGATTTATTTCTAATCTACAACTATAATTACAAAATACGAGCAGTATTTGATTCCAATCGAGTTAGAGATAATTTAATCAGGTGTTATTAATAACCCACTATATTCAATCATTATTATACTTCAATGATTCTCTCTAAAAAACCTACTTACACTTAGTTTGGCTATAGTAGAATAGATTTCGACAGAAATAGTCACATTAATGGTTAAATATCTTAAGGCATCATTGAATATTTTGTATTTCAACATACACCAGGTATTTCAATGCAGCACTTATTATACTCCAATTTAATGCTGCTTGCTAGATATTAGCTACCAAGAAATCATCATTCAAAGCAACATTTTTCTAGAAACTTCACCTTAAACTATAGTTGAGTAAACTTCACTGTTATCTTTCAATTATAAACAAAGTCTGGTGTAAGTGGGGAATGAGTGTGCCTAGAATTGACTGAGACCTAGGATTAATAAGAATTTAGGAAAACAAGAGAAATCTTACTGATCATTAACGGACCATCAAGGGGACATCTTGATTATAATATATATATATGATATGTAGGTATTCACTAAATTTTTATTACTAAAAATTTTCATAAAATTATAACAGTTTTGATTTAAAGGTTTTATTAATTTTCTGAAATTTATTTCAGGGACTTACTTCATCTAAATGACTTATAAATAAACCATAAATTACTATATTATCTTGTTTTATATCATCCTTTACTATTTTCTACTTTTCATAAAATTTAAAATGTTAAGCAGTATGTTGGTTGGTTATTTCCAATGATCTATTAATTTTAATATTTACAGTATTTTTACTTTATTTTATGAACTTTAAAAGCTAATAAACAGAGTTAATCTCATATAAAGTATAATTCTGTTAAAAAAGACTCATTAATTGTTTTTGATATCAGTAGTTTCATTATTTATCTTCATTTGAGTCGTACTTAGTATTTAAACATACCTTCATTGAGTAAGTCAATTTGGTTCAAACATAGAAAACCAAACTCTTTAATCATCTCAATTGTTAATAATAATTATATCTAGCATAATACAACAAGAACAAATAATATAAACTAGAAGTAATTGGGCCAATTAATATTCTATACATACTAAACACACATATTGTATAGCACTCATATTTTACTGAGATTCTTACCATCCTTAACATCCATAAATTACCTCATAAGATCTCAATAGTGTAAATCAGGCTTAAATATTTAATTTAATTAATGCTAATTCATGTATTTACGAAATAAAATGGATTAAATAATTATATAAGTGAGAATGATAATAAGTTACAGGTCAGAGGAAACATTATTGGGAATTTCAGCACTGAGCAAAGATTATAGATATATGCAAAATTCAGACTATACAAGATGCATAAATCAAATCAATTCCAATTTAAATAATTGTAGGAAATTAGCAAATATATTTATATCTAACAAAAGCTAATTAAATATAAAAAGAATGTTACAATAATTAATATGAATAAATAAATTAATAACTAGTGGAACATAATTATATGGATTATTGATCGAAATTTATGATTATTAAAATATATAGCAACAAGTACTTTGAATCTGAGTTTTATAGGATATAACATCATTTTATGTAAAATTCAAGACGAATAGACAAACATTGAGTAATTACATACTAGAGAATTAAATACCAGTAAATACCGTGATATAAGCTTAAAATGAAAGCAGGGTCATTATTGTTATTTATTTTGCATTTAAATGTGATTAATATTGATTTGTTCACTATTTTATAAATGTAAATAAAGCCATTATGATTGAATGTCTGCAATATAAGTTATTTAATAGTCATAATAAGTTTAATGAGCATATCACCCTGAAAACTATGCTCAATTTCTGGTTAAAATAAATACTTTTATTACTGCTAGAATTATACAAAAATACTCAGCATCACAAAGTCTCACAATTATGTAGTATGTAAGTAGACTATTGATAATAATGGTAAAGAGTATCTGCTTAAAATGACATTGATAATATTAATAATTATAATAATATCACATTGAAGAATATGGGTCCCCTGACCCCCAATAAATGAATACACGTTTTAATAATTAAATACGAATCCTTTTAATTATCTTAATCTTTAGTCGTCACTCATTAGTATCCTGATATTAGAATTCTACTAAGTTTTATAATTTTTTCTAAATTTTTATTTTTTTTATGTGAATCTTTTGAAGCCTATTCTATCTTGTTTGATAATTTGATTACTACACTGTATCCTTCTAAGTCTAAGAATCTCAATCCTAATCTTATTTAAGTTTATCTATGAAATCTTTTGAATGCATGTCTCCTTTGTTTAGAAAATTGTAGATATTTTACAGTGAATTTCTGATATCAGCGTAGATATGGACAAAAATGTGGGAAATTGTTAGTCCAAGGATAACTCCCAGTATACCTAACCGCCTTGCCTTAAAGTTGTCAGTAATTTTCTCCCTTGGGATCAGCATAATGGACTGCCTTTAATGAGGATTTATTTAGAAGTTTATCATGATTGGTGAATTACCAATTTTCTCTTTATAAGATATCGTGGTTTTTAACATTTAAAAATGCAACACTTTGTAATTTGAATGAGACTTAAATTTCCTAAATATATTATTAACTTCTTCAACGTTAGCTGCTAATGAACCTGGGGTTTTTAGAACTCTGTTAGTGATACAACTTTTATATAAAGTAAAATTACTTGCTAGTGTCAATGAATGAGTAATAACTAAAATTATATTCTTAAAAAAAAGATTTAATCGCATAATTAATCGCAACATTCATATACAGTAATACTTTAAAATATGAAAAACTGAATAAATTTCCATTTTTATAATAGTTAATACTTTTAAATAAAAATTTAACCCCTTATTTATCTTCATAAATTTAAGTTCAACTAACTTCTTTGTTTAAATAACTATTATATATATATATATATATATAAAGGAAGATTTATACTGGTGAAATATTTCATCGCTAAAATTAATTAATATAAGTTTATAAATGAAATTATGAATCTTAAAAAACTAGCATGTATGCTAATACGAACGTAATTGATAAAATAAATTTTGAATTCACTAATTTTATATAAAAATAATTACTATAAAAATTCCGAGTTTTGTTAATTATAATTCATCTTTTTATATATTCATAAATTTCCTATTTATTTTATTGGATGCTTGCTAAATTTGATCTTATCATTTAGAATATCTATTATGGGAATATGAAAACCCTGACTTTAATCTAATTTTTAATTTCAAGCTAGTTTAAGAAACTTATCAGTTTCAATTACAATTTAATCTTTTCAAATTGTAAAACTATCTTTAGGCTTTAGCCTTATTTAAATTTATCTTTATTAGCATGTTTTAATTATAGAAAATTTTCTTATCATTTGTATTTCAAAAATTTTATAATAACTTTATACGTGTTTACTCATAAGTTTTCCACAATGTGATCTCTATGCAATATTTTTGAGTCGTGTTCCTCAGTTTTATGGAAGTCTATAGCTTCGGCAGAAAGTTTTGTAAGTATCTAAAGTTTTTCTTCGAAGTTTTTTATCTTAATCTGGTTACTATTGATTACTTATTACCTATTGTAAAAATTTGTGGTGAACCTTTATCATTTCTTTGGTAGAACCCTCTGCTATTCACTGTGCCTAATTTTAGCCATAGAGATCTTGATTGATTTTAGAGGCTTGAAAATTTTACAGTTTATTTAACACGAATTTTTTTGGAGTACTTTAATTAAGGAATAACATAATTATATAATAAGTTATTGTTTGAGAGTGTAGGTACCATTCCCACATTAATAAGAGCGATACAGATGCAATATATTTTTTAAAGTTATAATTAAGCTTAATTAAGAACTCTAAGCTTATTATTTTCATTCATTAATAACTAAAGAGGTTGTTTCGTTAATTTAAGAATTTGGTGTAAGTATGTCAATTTTGTGCAATATTGTGATAATCTTAGAGTCCCCATATTTACTTGGTAAACTTTTACATTTTTATGTCAAATAATACTAATAAATTTATCTTGAGAAAAAATTATATATCATTAAAATTTAAATCTCTTTTTTATGGAATGAAAAATTGCATTTTTCCGTGATATGGCATAATTTATCATGCTTTATTAGATTTTTATTGCAAAATTAAACAAGCTTTAAGGTATAATTATTTTTACTTTTTAATATATAGTTAAAAATTATGAAACATTTTTAATTTTATTAACAAACTTCCCTAAAACTTTTAATCATAAACAGAATGCTGCATAAAATGAACAGTAAATTTATTTATACATTACTTTAGTAATTATAAATCTCATTTAACAACCCCATACTTGAAATATTTGTTCATCAGCAATTTTTCATATTATTATCAAATTAAACAGAAATTATTAAATTATATTAAACTCTTAGTATCTGTTTTTTATTCTAAACTACTTTAATAGTAAAAGAATACAATGGTGTACCAATCTAATAATAGATAATTACTTATTTTACATGCATTTCAGTGCGAAAGTTATAATTAGTCGTCTCAAGAAGTCAATGCTCTGATCAGCTATTTAATAAGTATATTTGTTATGTGTTAAGCTTTTTAAATTTAGATTAACCAATCAATATTTTATATTGCAGAAAACATTAAAATTAATTTAACTTCAAGAAAGTGGAGATAACTAACCTCAAACATAACGGAATAAAATATATTAACATTTATAGTTTTTTAATGGCTTACTCTTAAGATAGAAGATACTTATATCACTGCAGGATTTGAAGTGAATTTATATTTTATTTGATAGTGTCTTTTTCAAATAAAAAATACGGTAAATTGTTATTTGACCTTTACTATTATTTAGTCAAAAGTTCAGGAAGACACTATATAATTAAGAGATTAATAAGCAATATGCATTATACAAGAAATTGGAGAAATTTTACAGCTTAATACTATAATTATCAATATAATAGGACTGAATAATCATTCTTAAAAAATGAATTATTCCTAATGCAAAATTAGCCTTTTTGGATACATTTACTAAGCATTTGTTCAGTTTGGTATAATTTCCTACTCTCTTCAAACCATACGCCATTATAGTCTCTACTAAGTAACCTTTAAGAGAAAGTGCAGTATTGGCCTAAAATAGTGACAACTACAAATAAAATTATATCCTAGATCAGTGAATGAGTAAATTTAAAGCATAAGATATCAAATTATAAATATATATATTAATCACATTGATTGATTCATCAATAAATCAAGAAAATTATTTGTGAGATTATCATTTTTGAGATATTTCTTAATTTTTTACTTTATATTGTGATGAGATTTCATTCAATAAATAAACTCCAACAGCCTTTTTTGATTTATAATACGAAAACTTTAATTAATTATTTATTTTAATCTTATTAATACTAAAACTTATTATGAAAATCAAAAATGGAAATCTCTTTGATTATTGCAATTCTTCCTCTTCATCGTCAAAGTCAACTTTTATGTCTGCTCTCTCTGTCACTCTGCGAAGCACCATTGCACCTGTGGTCTTACCAGGTAGGACCACTAAAAATAAAAAAAAATATATGTTTTTTGTAACTTACATTTTTAATGAGTGCTCTATCTCCACCTGCGTCTGATCAATACGAGTACTTATTACTACATTAAGTTTTTGATAGAATTTAAAGTTTTAATATTATAAATCATAATTTACATAATGAAATCTCTTCATCTTCTTCTCATTTCAACTTCAATATTATATATTTATTCATTTACCACTATAAACTGACTGGATTAAGGAGACTTTAATTATTTTATTTAGTTGCTATTTATTGTTGTTTCAATCAGTAATACTCCTGAAGTTAAAATAATAAAAAAGCAAGTCAACAATAATTATACGCACTCCGTAAAGTGGAAGTTACTTAAGTAAGTGACAAATTTAAGGCATTATTAGTGAAAGAGAACTTCCTAGGAATACTGTGGAATCTAGTGTCATCCCCCCCCCCTTAAATAAGTAAAACATTACAAAACATCTTATTGATTGATATAAAATTAAAGTAAGTTATTATCATTATAATTATTTCTATTCACATATCAACAATTTCATCGATTCAATAGAAATACTTAGCGCCTCAAGCATTACTAGCGTGGATATTGATATACGAGTTGATCAAAGTTGCACTTCAGGAATTCTATTCTCATTAGAACTGACAGACTGCTTATTCACCAATAACAATTGACTTTCTCATTCTTTGAAGAATATGATATGCTGGTTTAAAATAATAACAAAATAATCGTAAGAGTAGTAGTTTATATATTAACAAAATAGTTGCAAAAATATTATATCAGTGAGGCAGGTACAAGTGGCTTTTTCCTTTGAGGTTGCACTTTCAATTTGTGCTTCTCGTTTAATAAGAGCCTACCTCTACCTTTTATTTATTTGAAAGCACCACCAATAAAACAACTATACAATTTGAAACTGCTATATAATAAACAAACATCTATTCATAATCATTTTACATAAGTAATATATAATAACTTATAATTAAAAGTAATTACTAAAATAAAGAGACTAGATGCTGTGGATAAAGCTGATTTATACTTCTTACAATGAATTATAATTAGCGGAGAGGTTGATTACCAGAACAATTTGAATGTTAATGAGGGAATATTTGGCAAAGATGATGGAGAGAGAATTTAAGAAATTGGAGACATGAACTGAAGGGGAGGTATAAAAATACTCAATAAATCCAGATTAATACAATAATCAATGAATTAATTGATAATAAAGACTTCAATAAGCATATAAATAAATTGAATACATCAATAGAAATATTAGATTTAGAGGAATGTTAATTCATAAAAGGTAATTAAAATATTTAATTAAATTTAAAAATACATTAATTTTAAATTGTCATATTCAATTTATTTTTATTAGAATGGAAATATTTATATTTAAAATTATGAATTAAGCCAATAAAAATTTAATGTTTTTACATAATAAATTTAGAGGTGTAAATGATTAATTGCTTTTCTTAAATATTAGAATGCAAATATAATAATAAAGCAGTCATAATATAATATTAAATAGTTATTTTATTGATATCTCAAGGATTAATTTGTCTGATTAGTTTATAACTCGTAAAATGCAACATCTTTTGATTATTTTTCAATCTAATTGTTTAAAATTTTCGAGATTGCAGGCTTGTTTGTTCTTTCACTCACTAAACTATAAATTATGTCATTATTTTATTCTTAAATAATTTTTTCTTCTTTTTAATCCAATTTTAAGCATCCTCTAGAGAAGGTTTGTATTAAAAATGACATAAAAATGACCAATACTAATGCAGTATACAATCAAGTGAAATCTATTTAAATAATTTTAAGCCTTCAAACTCGTAATTATTTCTATATTCATTCTAAGTCTGAAAGTGGAATCTCATAGTAAGTTGGTGTTGGCTTAATCATTTAACTGTGAGGCAAAATAATACCAAGAAATTTATAATAATTTCAAAAATATCCAATGAGTTTTATGTGTTTTAGATTACTTGTATAACTAACTATATCTTTGATAAGATTCTAGTTATTCTTTTACTAAATCTAATCATATTTTTAACTTATATTGAAGGATACACCGCTTTGTGAAATCAATGAGAGTTTTAAGCTAGTTATGGAGAAAGATTTTTCAATAATTTTAAATTGCCAATTAAGAATTTTATAGATTCATAAGCTGATTGGATTTAATTTTCATCTTTTTATGAAACACTAAACAAAGTAATTTTAGTATCTCTATTGTGTTTTCAAAATAAATAATTAAAATATTATAAGTTTAAAATTCATTTTCTCCTATAAAATGTAAACTTTTAAAGTTATGTATGGAATACATTTGCCTTATAATTTGTCGATTTAATATCCGAGAGAAGTAGAATTTTAATTAATTTATAGACTATACCTATATTGTAGAATCTAAATAGATAAATAGTTATAAATTGCATAACCTAACATTTTTAGTTTTTTTTCTTCCTTATGCATAAGGAGATTTTGTTTTCTCGTTTATACTTCAATTCTTGAACTTTTTACCAAGTATTTTTATATATTTTTTATTTAGTGAGTCTGGAATATGCTAATGATAAAAGTAGAACCAATATATACAGTCCTTATAAGAAAAGTTATCGTTCAAGTAAAACGAATCATTAGTAACTTAAACATTCTCACAGTTTAGATATAATTCATAATCAACATCGTCATCCTTTTGTAGTTATAAATCAAGAAAATTAAATTCATTTTTTTTTTAAAAAAAAGTCTTTTAAGAGAGTAATCAATTAGATTTGAACGATTATTTTTTTGAATTTCCCAATAATTTCTTATTTAATGGTGATGGATAATATCCCCACTTGCCACTAATAAACTTTTGGAGATAATGTGTTTTAATTAAAATAAAACAATCGTTTTAATTTTCAGAGACAGTGTTACAAGACTATCTTAAAACTACCTTAAATCTTGGTATGAATTCTGATGATATAATTATTTATGATTAAGATTATATCATTAATCACAATCTAAAATATATATTTGTAGATTAGAGATAATTTAATAAGATAAAACAAATATTTGTAAATATGCTTTTAAATATACTTATAAAGAATTAACTTAAAAATATCAATTCTAAAAAATTACTAGAAATTATTACTAATGTTATATAATTAATAATGCCAATTTGTAACAAAAAATCTAGAATATTTTATATTTATATTACAAAAATTAAACTAAGTAGGCTCTAAGCAAATAAAATAATAAAAAAGTAAATATAAGAGTATAATAATTATAATTATACTCTTTTACACATGAATTTATATTAAAAATGATTAAAAAGAAAGTTTATGAATTTATAATTGAGAGATGGGATTGATATTTAAAATTATGTCGAATAGATATGATTTCACTTATGTTTTTTTCAATAATAAAAAGGCACCTCAGTAACTATAGTCGTTGTTATAAAGTTATTGTTTTATATTAATATACAAAAAACTTCAATAAAATATTTCAAAAGAGCCTCTGGCCAAATATAATAATGTATATACTACTTTTAAATTGAATTTATATATTCATTATTAATTTATAATTCAAAAATATAAATGAAAAAAATGGATTTTTAGTAGAATTAAAATTGAATGTACTATAAATTTGTATTATGTTGGGAGCAAATGTATAATACCAACAACATCTAAAGTTAACATTCTTAAAAATATGGATGACTTTTTTTCGATAAAAATCATAATAAAAATGTAAAAATTTAATTACCAGAAATTTATTTCTTAACTCATTGATTGATTTATTCCTTAAATAAATAAATTTAAAGATGAATATGAAAATTTGATATCTTAAAAGCCTACTGGATTCATACTTCTCCAACTCTTATTTTGAGAGCTTCAAAGTCACAGAGTTTAAAGTGAAGTCTGGAAACAACCTAGACCTATGGTTTAAATACATGTTAATGAATACGGAAAGAGAAAGAATCATTGTAAGTTGGTGTTAAAAATAAAAGATGCCTGTAAAAGCTTCTATTTATAAAAAAAACTCTACATTCAAGTAAATTCTTGATAAATCTATATAACATCTATATATTCTAGAAGAATTTTTGAATCCATGAGTGATCTCACATGAATCTTAATAAATATAATAACTTCCTTTTATTTAAATGCAAAAGTAATCAATTTCCAGCAACGAGTGCCAACGCCCTCGGGTAGCTTATGAAAACCTATGAATATTTTAATATTAAATTTTGCTTTAAAAAAATGATGCTAGCAATAATGCCATACATTAAATTTAGAGGGTAAAAAGACTCGGATCTTTAAAGGGAAATGGTTTCACTTGAAGGAAACATCGAACATATTAAGTTTGGAAGAAAAACAATATAAACAAGATTTTATTTAGAAAATATCATTATGATTAGGTAATTATAAAACCACATTTTCTCAGCTTTTAATTCATCATCATAATGGTCATCATCATTTATAAATTTTGTAATTATTAAAGTTAAATTATTGATAAAATACATTAAAAATAGAGAACTACAAAAACAGAGTTAATTTATTAAATTATTACTGTAATGATTTTGGGATTCGTGAAATTATAGTTTAATTTATTATTAGATTAAAAACTTAGTAAAATATAAAAAAAATATTAAAAAAATGTCTGCAAAAGATTAAACCTCTTCAAAATAATAATTTGCCAAGAAGTGAAAACCAACCTCCTCTCCTTAACAAGTTAATCAATAAAATGCTAACTTTCAAATCAAGATTCAGCTATCAAATAAGTAGCAGCTCAATACAAGTAGTTATTTCCACATATTCACGATAGCGTACTTATTGAATATTAAATTATTTGTACAAATAGATCATTCATTCAATTTTAAGCAGGAGATACTTTGCAATAAAATGGAGATTTGGTGATAAATTCTTATGACTAATCTGAATTAGAATACTTCTTCACTAATTGTTTCAATGAATAATCTTTGCAACAAAATGATCATTTTTATTGAGAGACCTATAAAGCACATTGCAAAGTTCATTACTGTAAGTAAGAGTTGGATAAATTAATTATTTTATACATTTGTGTATTAAAGAAATGAATTGTTGATAAATTTAACTTAAATAATTTTAGGTTAAAATATCATGGAGATCTATTAATTCATGAAGAGGTCAAGTTAGCATTTTTCGTCAAAATAGTACAACTGTTCATTTCATTGATGATATCAAGACAATTTGGGGAGATAAAGCCAATAAGCTTTGTGGAATGATAAGTCATTAGAATGAAAAAAGCATTCTCTTACAAGCTCTGGGAAATTAAAAACTGGCTATATTTGAAGGGAAATTTGAATTAAGTAAAGATGACAGTGGTAAAATTATAATTATAAATACAAATGACGGCACAATTGCATAAAGGACCTTGATTTCAGAGGTGAAGCAGTATTTTACCAAATCAAAGCCGATCTTATTGAAGTATAGCACTTGCTAGATTATGTGAAAATTTATTACTAGCAATTCAACCAAAAAGCCCTAACAAAAAAAAGCATCTTCATAGTAACTGGTCAAGGATAGCGCATAGAGGAAAAGAAAAGAGAGACGAAATAGAGTGGCTAAGGCATAAGAAATTTGGTAAATGTAACAAAAAACAATCCCAAAAGTAATAATATCGGCAGCTATCATGAAACTAGACTTGAATAAAATTTTAGTTACAAAGATACAAGCCTAAGAATGCTATATGTCAAGCTTAATATGTTTAGCAAGCTCAATATGGACATAGAAATAAGCAGAATAAAAACAGTATCATAAATAGCCTCAATGACTATGAATAAATATTTATTAAAAACTACTTCTGCATTTATTATACAGCAAGCAAATAAATATAAATACGAAGTATTATAAATTAAACTATAATTACACGAATCCCAAAATCATTGAAGTTTGGATTTAATAAATAAACTATGTTTTAGCAGTTTTCTATTTTTATTATTTTTTACATATATTAAAAATTATAAATAGCCATGCCAGTTAAATTTCTAGCTGAATGAAAGAAGGAAAAGATAAAGCTAAAAGATCTTTAACCCTCCAATTTTTAAATCTATTTAAATATTTAAAAAATAAATATTAAATTTTTATTTTAAGATCATTATTGATCATTGTATTTTTAATCATCAAGCTTCTACTTTTTAAAATGATAACATTTTATTAATATATACTCTTTAATTCCAAATAGAATTTCAATTAATCTAATTTGATTTAGAATACAGTTTTATTATGACACTTTGACTATTTTATGTCATTAATTTTGATTAACGATTCAATAAAAACACTCTACAAATCCATATGGATTTATATATAGATTCTTAAGGATCTTAAAACTTTATAATAAAATAATACAAAAATACTTAAACTTAAATTAATTAGTAATTAATGTCTTTTAATCTATATTTGTATGTAACTTAATAAATGTTTAAGCTTCAACGATTTTAAAGGTTGAAGCTTGAGCAATTGTATGAAAGTTTTTTATTTAACATATAGTTTAAGTACTGTTGATAATATAATTAAATCTTTCTATTAAAAGAATATTTGACATGCATAATTATAAATAAACATAAACCTATGGGGATCGTGAGTATCTTGTTCATATTGAAATATAATTTATTTAAGGTTCATGAGGTCGAGAAGATAAAGTGTTTCAAAAACATGAAATTTGGGAAAGTCAAGTAACTCATTGACATAAGTCAATGTTTGCACCGTGAAAATGTCGAATAATGGCCCCCTGCCGGGACAGATAAATATTTTCAAAACTATTAATAATCTAGAAGTTAGTAAAATATTGAAATAACTTATTATAACCCAGTAAATCACTCTCTAAGGCCCTTAATGATATTTTAAAAAAGTCTAAAGGAATCTTTTTTATCGTACTAACACTGTATTAACCAGTAAATAACAAAATTTTACTAAAATAAAAAGTTTGATTATTTCATTTTTTTATACTTGTTTTTATAATCAATTACTACTCTGAATTCCTAGCATACTCAGTTGTAAATTTTGTTTAATAAATCACTAGAATAAATGAACCATTTTGCTTTTCTATTATTATAAAATTCTTTATTTTTTGCAACTGAGTATGCTAGGAATCAGAGTAGTAATTGATTATAAAAACAAGTATAAAAAAATGAAATAATGCAAACTTTTTATTTTAGTAAAATTTTGTTATATACTAGTTAATACAGTGTTAATACGATAAAAAAGATTCCTTTAGACTTTTTTAAAATATCATTAAGGGCCTTAGAGAGTGATTTACTGAGTTATAATAAGTTATTTCAATATTTTAGTAACTTCTAGATTATTAATAGTTTTGAAAATATTTATCTACCCCAGTATGGGGGCCATCACCAAAAATATCGACATATGTTATATTTGACTAGCATGCAAACATAAGTGTAAATAAGATTATACAACTAGGTAAATAAGATATCAGCATTAATAGAAAGTTTTCAACCACATCTCTGTAAAAATTAACCATCTAATTAGAAAATGAGTTAACTTGGTTTATCGTTTGATTTGTCCCTTTTAGAAATCCTTCAGTCTAGTAAGTCAATTTATTGAACTCCTATCCTTCTTAATTGGTAAATTTCACGAGGTTATGAAACTCCCCTTCAAACTTGATATTTCTTATTTACCTAGTTGAAGACAGTAAAAGAAACTACACTTATGTATGAAGGGTAGTCAAATTTAGACATTTTGACAATTTCCCTCGATATTGATGAAGCATATTATTTAAGTGAACTGTGATGTCAGAAAATTTTGTTTTTTAATTCTCCATCTCCAAATACCCTCTTAACCTACTAAAAGATTTTATACAAAATAAATATGATATTGCCCATGGTCAATGGAATATGTTGAGAATATCTATATTAATGAATAATTATTGATAAGATGTAATTGGTCGAAAGGGTTTAATATTAAAAGTGTACGCATATTATTTATTTAATAATTCTATTTTTCTATTTTCCCTCCATATTTTATGAAAACACACTTTTATAACCTAACCTGGATCATATTTCAAATCCCGAAATTCCTTCAATGGGTATATCAAAACTCCGAACCTTTTTTGTTTGAAGAGTAGTGTTTTTGATAATTATGTATTAATATAAGGTAAACTGCCTATAAAATATTTTTAAAAAATTTAATTGGCAAAACCATCGAACTTCTCTATAAATAATATAATCTTGAATAATAAAGGAAAGACGTTTTCCAAAATCACTGCTTAAAATTTAATATTAATTGTATCTTTGTTTTTGTTTTTGACTTGGTATGTTCAATATTATAATAATTAATGTATATTGCTTTAAAGTTTACGAGTTCCATGAGTCGAATTGCACACTTTTGTTCATTTTCTTAAAAGTAAAACTGCCTTACGTGACTTCTTGAACCCACGCTATTGTTAATTTCAGAGCTCTTACAAGAATACGCATTTTAAATGAAGATTTGTAAAAGGGATGATTACGAACGAGGCCCGGGAAGATATAATGTTAAACAAATAGTTGTTTTGGAGGCTTAGAAACCCCGTAGTGGAACTGAAACTCCACTTTCGGTTTTATCTCAGCTATTAAGCATCTTTATCATGGGTTTCTTCTTTTAATAGAAGTCAGATTTGAAAAAATATTTAATTGTTCACGAGAAAGCTTTTCCAGAAATTCAATTGATTTCTACTAAAAATGCTATTTTGAGAAGTGTAAGCGCCGCGTCATATGTCAAATAACTGCCGTTAATCAGGCATCCGTTACTGTCATTAAGTTGAATAATATACACTCTGAGATGATCTTGGGTGTGGAGCGGATCTACAGTATAATGGGGAGGTGATGAAGGAAGAAAGATAAATGTATTATAAATAAGTTTGGAGTATCAGCATGTATACAATGATCTTAAAATTTCTTTGTTTACACACAAAAATATCGAATTTCTATATAAATCATTAAATCTTGAAAAATTATGAAAGTCGTTTTCAAATAAACTGCTTTAAAATATTGTATTAATTGTAAAAATGCTAATTAACACAGTTTTTTTTTATGAATTTCTTTCATTTAAAATTAAATTAATAAAAATTGTACTTTTAAATTAAAAATTTTTCTTATCAAAAGATTTTGATGCATATAATCATTGTATATATTAATCTTATTTATAAAAATTATATATTTTAATAAACTATTTCATAAATTCTAATTCAAATTATATAATTCTCAGTCCAACGAATTTTTTAATACTCTAAGGAATTATTTTAGAATCAAAAATATATCGATTTAATGTTATCATTTCATATAAAAATTAAAAATGCTCTTAAGGGGAAAATCTATTATCTTAAATTCAGGAGCAAAATCAAGAAACACAAATAACAAAAAGCCTTCATTAAAAATCATGAATAAAATGAATTGGCTTGCTTTATAGTAGTACACTCTTTCTTTAAGTCTTGATTAAGTAAATTAGCCTAATTAAAGTGATCTCATAATCACCATCCCTTAAATAAATAAAGATTCACAAATTTTATCATACTTAAAATTATAAAACTAAAAGTTACTTAATTATTTTCAGTTTTATTAACTTTGAGAATTAAGTATTTATGAGTCTTAAACTAAACTCATCACATATTAAATGGCCAGAATTATGATATTGAATTGTATTTATAAAATTAGTTGCTATAATATGTCATTCATATTTGAATTTGACATTTACTAGTTTTGACTGATTAGATAATGAATAAGATGATTAAATAAAAATTTACCATAATTTTAAAACATTTAGCTCGTTTTAAAATGACAAAAAAAGATAAGATTACTAATGTATTTAATTTGCTAAATTTTAAAATCATAATTTTTATTCGCTGCATCACTTTTGATATCTTGATACCAAAAATAAATATCTTGAGATACACTAGTATTAGATACTTTAAAATAAATTTCATTTCCATTTTATGCAAATTTATAGGAATTCTAGGCAAAGTCAAACGATCTTACAATGTTGGTCTAAAAAATGTGTTAGTTTTGTATAGAATTGTTTTGATTAATTACTATTCAATTATTTTATCAATAATTTTGTGAAGTATGCTAAAATTAAGATTTAAATTTATTAACAATTTTAAAAATAGAAAAGATCAGACGCAGAAGGAGACTATTTATTAATATAAAATGTAAATTACTAAATCATATCTAACTTTTATTATTTAGAGGATCTTCAGAGATGCTAAAAAAAGGTTATTGTATTTTTAAATAGAAAGATGGAAAAATTTACAAAGAAAATTTTACAGATGATAAAACGTTTTTATAAATAAAAAACACTATTTTAACTTATATAAAACCCCGATAAAAAAATATTTTTTTTTAAATAAAGAGATAAATATAAATTAATTATCACTTTAAAATTAATGTAAGGGCTTTGACTTCTATTATTCATTGCAATCACTAAATTCCATCTTACAAATTTTATATATTTAGCATAATTTATCTCTTAACTTTTGTCTAATTATGGATATACTGTTTCTATTCACTTTGAAGTAGCTTATATCAAATTTGCATTCCTATTCTTATATTTATAAAATTGCATAGAAAATCATAAAATTTTAAGTTGAATTCGTTTTTAATCTAGAGCTTTTTTCTTTAGAAATTCTGCTTTGTTGAGATATTTTTCTTCTAAAGTCAATTAAAATTATTATTTTATCTGGAATATACAAACAGTTTTAGCTATAACTTTTTATTCTGATATATAAAACACAAAAGTGATAGTAAAACAGAAAATTGAAATATAGGATGAGATGGGAGCAGATATGATTACAAAACTATTAAGCTAGAGTTCGATTCTATATAAGATTAATATTTAAAGAATACATAAAATTAATTGCAGCAATATTTGCATTTTGTAATGAATCTTTTATAAAAAGTAATCATACATCCTTTATAGAGTGTTATTCCTCTTGTAATAGCTTATTTCACAAAAATCTTGGGGTTATTTTATTATAGATGTCTTAGCTTTATTTTGACAATAAACTTATTCATTCAGAAGTAACTTTCAGATTAAACACTAGGCATTCACGAATTATAACTATTCGGGGGGGAAGTTTCCTGCACTCGAGGAAGTTTCTGCACTGTTTTTTCTTTAAATTAAATTTAATAAATTTTACATAAATAAGCAAATTTAATATTTTTATGACCCATTATTATTAAGTGCATATTTTTCATCATTGAATTAACTCAATAAAATATAGTCTAAAATTATATAGGCATGGTAAGAACAAGATAAATCGAATCAGAATAATACTAACAATTAGATACAATATTTGAAAATACAATGGCAAAGCAATATAATATTTAAGAGACAGAACCTACAAATATCAGATGAAAAATGTGAAAGTTTTTGGAATTTTAAGATAGAAATTGACAATTGATTAATATATTAAAGTATAATTATAACAATTAAATTAGTCCTAAAGTTGGTTGATAGTTGTTATAAGGAATAATTTAATGAAAAAAAATTAAAAATTAAAAAAAGTGCAGGAAACTTCCCTAAAATTTTTTTTTATCATAAACCAGTGCAGGAAACTTCCCCCCTCACTATTTTATATCTTTGTTATATTTTCAAAATATACCAGTAAAAAAAGAAGGAAACAGCATTCTCTCTTAACTATTGCGAATAATGTTGATAAGGTAAAATATTTTGAGAATAGGAAAATGTTTTTTATTAATCTAAATTAATATTTTAATGACTATGAAGGTAGTCTTAAATAAATTACAAAAAGAACAAATATGCAGATATGAGCGCACAATGAATTATAAAAATCTCAGAGTGTTTATTATGGATAAGTCAATAAATTTTATAAAATTGAAGAAAAAATATGTAAATTGATTAATTTAATCAAAATTTCAATTGAATTTAATAATTCAAGTAAAGTTTTAAGCCCTAAAATGTAGGGAGGTCATCTAAAATTCTTTAAATATATTTCAAAATAAATCTCTCACACTTAGGCAGAAGTTTTTCATTTATTATTTTTTCAATAATTTATTTCATGTCATTCTAATTCTACTTCAACTTAGAAAATCTATTCCCAATTAATGAACGAGGATAAAAATCAGACAATTTATATCTTATTTACAGTCCCCAAATTTTCAATTTCATCATTATTGAATTAGTCTTGATAAAGTGTCATTGGCATCTAAGACACATCTAATTTAACATTCTTAGAAGTTGAGTATTTTAATTTGTTATGAGAACATTCGAGTTTTTATCAACATAAATTTTTATTGCTTTTGGGAGAGAAATATCAATGAACAATCCTAGCTAAATGTAATTACTAAATAATTTCTAAAGTTTTAATTAAAACTCTCAAACTTTGTTCTCTGCTTTGCTGCATAATAAACCGACCCAAACTGTACCTCTAATCAACTGTTATTAGTTTCAGCATTTAATTGTCATAAGATATTATCATTAATCAATCATAGCTTGGTCTTACTTCAGCATTACTTAAAAAGGAGAAATTTTTTTTGAACTCAGTCCATAGTTGCGGTTAAAATTAAAGTTTATTTCTTCATAACAATAATTGATTTGTATTCCTTTCATTTGATTAAATGCTACCTCGTCGTTTGTTAGAATTTATTATTCTTTCGATAGCTAAAGTATAATTTGAATCTCGTTACTAATGAATGGGTTGAGATTTACCGTAAAACTTAGCTTTGCATTCTTATAAGTGTGATTAATTACAAATTTAGGATTGGCTATAACTTTATCAATATATTACACACTTGCGTATACATTTTAATTAATAATAATGTGTGATTGATCTTTAGCCTTGTCACTTTGATGTGATTGATCAAAATTTGAGTTACTAACATTGCTATTGCTTTTAATTTGTTGAATTTTTAAATTGTTTTTCTCTATTTATTTCACTACCTATATAATTAATTCATTAATATCTTACAAGTTAAAGGTAACCATTTCATTATATTCATCAATGTTTTGAAATCTCAAATGAGTTAAGAGTAACTCTTTAGTCTTGTAAACTTTTTAATTATCATTTCTTAGGGCATACTTGACATCTGTATATTCCCCCTTCCTTGAGTTAAATCAACTTACCATTATTTCTAGTATGAGTTTATTAATGCCGTTTTAATTCAACTCCGGTGTACACATTCGTACATTGACCACACTCATAAAGATTCGTGATTTATATTGCTTTGTTGCTGGCTCTTGATATGTATTTCAGGCCTGCCTTCTAATGTTAAATTGTTTGTAGCTTTAGTCGTTGATAATGATTTGTTAGTGTTTAATCTTTTAATCACTTTTTTATATTTGGGTGCTTTTATTAGAAGACTCATATTTATTTAAAGAATCATTACTCGAATCAGAATTTGAAGAAAGTGTAGAAGAATTATAATTTATAATACGAAAACTTTTAATTATTCTAATCACATTAATACAAAAACTTATTATCAAAATCAAAAATGGAAATCTTACTGGTTAGTGCTATTCTTCCTCATCTTCATCGTCATCTTCTTCGTCATTATCATTTTCATCATTTAAGTCCCCTCTGTCTGCGGTAATGCGAAGCACCAGTCCAGCTGTACCTGTGGTCTGACCAGGTAGGACCTCTATAAATAAAAATTAAAGATATGTTTTTTGTAACTTACATTTTATGTGAGCGGTCCACCTCCACCTGCGTCTGATCAATACGAGTACTTATTACAATATTAAGTTTTAAAATTAATTAATATATTACTTATTATAAATTATGAATGTTTTCTAATATTTAATACAATTTAAATATGTATTTTAAAATAAGGGTATTAAAAATCAACTTTAGAATATTAAAATCAGGGACTCGGGGGAAATTTTGTTTAAAATTCTTGTTCACATTTTAAGGAAAAAAGAAAAATAAAATTGGAGATTACTGTAGAAAATTAAGGGGAATCCTGAGAAGAAGTTGTAAGTCAAAACTAATATATTGAGGAGATAGCTAAAAAAACATAGGGGGTTTACTGATAATTTATGCAAGTTTACATAATTTATATTTTATTTATGTGATTATACATAATTATTTTTTCAGCTTTTTGACTACTATTTTATCAACTTAACAATCAATAAGTTACTATTGAATATATACTCTGAGTTGAGACTTACACTGCTTGCATTTATAAAATTAAATCAAAGTCAACATATTTAAATTAAACCAATACAATTTTTTCATTTATGTTAATATGTATAGATTCTCCAATACAATTTATACTTATTAAAACCTATTAATTAGTTAATAAGCTTTAGTTATTACTTATTATAAAACATGAACATAAATTAAAATCGTGAGGGATCTCAGGGAAATATCACGAACATAAATAGTCGAACACTAGATGGGAGCCTAATCACCAAATCAGACTGGTACAATCACCTAAAATATTCACGTAATTATTTATGTCTGACAAATATAGTTGGATATCACCTACCAAGCTATTAGAAACCAAGCATGAGATTCATTAAAGATGAGTTGGCTTCAAGAAAAGAGCTACTAAAGTCAGCAGATATAATTTATGTAAACGAACCTAATTGCCCTTAATTAGGAGTCATTGACATAATTAATTATGTCAAGGACGACGAAGTAGTTAAAAAGTACCTTATAGTGTATGATGCTACCAAGGACCTTCCTGACTAGCATTTCTTTTATGGAGTTTTAGGACTCTTCAAAATTAATAGTTGACATAAATAACTATGTCATAGAAAACTAAAAGAAATAAAGCAAAGGACGAATAACAAAAAGGGGAAACCATTGAGATAGGTTAGGAGTTCCTTAAATAGATTTAATCTAACCCACATTTCTTTAGTAAGTGTACATAAATATTTATATATCTATAGAACGAAAAGGTAAAGCTCTTTCATTACTTAAGTAAAAATTGCTAAGTAAAAAATAACCTAAAAAGAGAAAAAGATGTGAAATATCAAGGTATATAGAAAAACAAAAATAATGACGTTAATTTTAGTTGAAATAATCAGATATGTGCTTCAGAGAATAAAATTCTATCATGAAGAGTCCTCTGGGGTAAAGGCTTTAGTTGTATTAATTTTATTAAGACTTAAAAAAATTAAAATTTATGAATATAAAGATTTTAAGAAATTTATAATCAAGCTTGCAATTTAAGTTAATTATTACAAAATCTTTCACTGCTATTACAATCAATTACTTTAATTTTAAATGGGGATTTCTTCACAATTTGAAAATGTTTTGAGTTTGACAATTTAAACTAAAGTTTATTAAGTTCTTTCTCATAAATCTATTTTACTCTCGAGAAGATATTTTCAATACAATTATATTTTTGGAGGACTACGCTGCGTTAAACAATATAGTCCAATCCTTTCACAAAACATCTTCTTTCAATTTATGAAATGAAGAGCCCTATGATTATCAATAAATATAGTTAACTTTTTCCATTTGTATCTCATATCCGGGTCATGCTTAACTTAGAGTAAATCATTTGTTTTGATTGACTTCGCCTATATTCTAAAACATTTTAGATCAAACTTAGCACTTATGATCACAATTGCTGCTAATGTATCTAAGTTGATTCCACCTTTACTTAAAACCTTATTATTGTATTTAAGAGCCCAAGATCTTTAAGTAAATGAATGGTTCTTAAAAAAATTGTTTCATCTAAGTAAAAAATATTCAACTCACTTTCTAAAATGCTTTTTTCCTCATTATAAACCCTAATTAAGTCTTATTTAATTTATTATTTTTTTAGATCACTTAAATTGTATTTGTAGTCTGTTCGAGCTGACTTGTATTTTTTACCACTCTTTTTATTTTTTAAACGAATACAAACTTGAAGTAGAAAATTTTTAACTCTGGAAATTATCTCTGAAAGTTTATTGCTCTTTATTACAATGAAAAAAGCATTTAGTTTTCTAAGGTCTTTTTAGAAATCAAATAATTAAATTACTCTTAAGTCATTTCAATTTCCTTGCTTCTTATTTCTAAATTATCTTATATTGGATTTTTAATTTTTTAAGTTAGTTTTTTCAGAAAGTTATAATGCCTAAGATATTTCATTTACAGTAGCATATATTGTATTATTCTTTTAATAAAATTTTTAACAAAATCTCATCAAACATTTAAGTTCGGTTTAGATATATATATGTAGTTTATAAATTAAGGTAAAATTAAAATGCATAACAAATAACATTGTTGTATAAAAGCAAAAAGTGATTCTTTTCTATTGCAATTCTTTGCATTCTGCTATTTATACCTAATTGCTAATAAGATCACATTCTTGAATGTTCAGATCTTTAATTCATTAATTAACATATTACTTTCTGCCTTGATCTGGTTATTTTTCACGTATGTCACCTTGAAAAATTTCTTAATCTTTTAGAAGTTACCTTTAGTCTCAAGTCCTCTAATTTTCGTCTAGCCAGACCATATTTGCTATGATTTCTACTTGTACCTTGATATTTAGGTCTATTAATCTGTTTTCCTTTTGGGTTTGATTGAATCTCGTTAGATCCCCTGCTTCGTTCATTAAATGACAACTTCTCATGTGGGCCGAGTTTACAAACGTTTGTGAATACTTCAGTAATGGCACATCCCGTAACTCCAATAGTTCTACCTTAACTGATTGCCATCATTGTGACCATTATTTTTTTAGTTAGAAAAAATTTCTTTCTTTTCTTAGATGTGGCTTATGACTACTTTGGATTTTACAAATTGGTCTGAAATATTCATTGCTTACTTTATGCTCTTCAGAATTAATTTCTCTATTATCTTTCTGGTTTCCACTTTCTTTAAGTTGAGTAACGTTTCGACGTATTTTGTTTAGAATATTCTTATGAGTCCTAAATACTATACTTTTAAGTTGTGTTTCTAATTTATCTATTTCCTCTTACATGATATACCCAGTAGCTACTAGAAGAGTTTAATTGTATATTAGGAGTGATCAAATCTGAGCAGCCATTATTATGCCACAAATAGTCGCATTGTTAGACTTGGTCAAGTTCTAGTAGAAATATTTTTGTTTCTTTATCTCATCCCTTTTATTTTTTAGCAATGACTTTGTTTCTAAACAAATGCTCATGCCCAAGAATTTTATTGATTTCACTCTTTTTATGTAACTTTTTCATTACATTCTTTTATTTCTTTTGAGTCACTCAAGAATATAGTCTTTTTTGTATTTAATTTTAGGTTTTGTGTTTATTATTTTCCTTTGAAGCACTTTAATCTTCTCGTCATCTTTTATTAGCTTTAACATTAATGAGAATATCATCATCGAATGCGACGAGTTTTCCTTGCTATATTAATGATCTATGTTCTTTCTGCGAGTAGATAGCATCTTGCAAGTATATATTGAATAACATCGGTGATAGTCTGCTTCCATACTCTACTCCTTTCTCAGATAGAATTTATTCTCCGTCATATACTATTTTGTTGCCCTTGTACAAATCCCCTATTAATCTCACTTTCTTTTTATCTTGCTCAGTCTTTATCGTTTTCTTCAGAATTTGCAATAGTTTGTCTTTCCAGACTGAGTCGTATGCCTTTTAAAGATCTATAAAGCGATATGCCTCTCTATTTTTGCTCTTTCTTCCGGAATCTTTAATGTGATTTAATAATCTTATGAAGTTCAGATGAGTGCTCTTGTTTTTCTTGAACACATTTTGAGAGTTGCCCGTCGTTAGTAAATCACTCATTTGCTCCTGTATTTTATTTACTACTTTTTCGATTATTTGCTTAAGTTAGAGTTCACGATTATAGGCCTTGTACTATCAATTTTGGGGTATTGTTCTCCTTAATTCTTGCTCATCAGTATTAGTCTCTCTTCCTTTATGTATTCTGGGAACAACCCTTTGTTTATCCATTCTATTATCTTTTCGTTAACCGTTTTCTTGAGATGTCCAGCTTTAGCCAAAATTTTCCCGTCGAAACCATCTTACTATATATAGCTTTATTGAAGTTGCACTCAGCAATACTTTTTCTACATCATCTTCCTTACAGAAGTAATTATTAATCGATTTTTCCTCCATCACTACGTCTCCTTGGTTGTTTATTGATTCTGGCATGTTCCGCTTCTGTCATCTCTGAAAAGTTTATTATAGTTATCTATTATCTCTCTTTATGTCTGTTCACCTGGCTGGAAACTTTCACAGTCAATTTACAGTCCTTTGATTGGTTGTGATTACTTTTAATTTTTTGTTAATCTTTTTACTTGGTAGAAGAAACCTTTTAAGTCTATCCTTTCTAGGCAATGTTCCATGTCTCTAATCGCTTCTTTTTATTATTCATTCTTATCCTAATACATACTGTTGTCGCCTGTTATGTTATTCCTACAGCCCATTAGTGTGGTTATTGGTACCAGTTCTTTGTTTTGCATTATTTTTCAAGTTTGTTTTCAAAGCACTTCCTTATTTGCCGTTCAAAGTCTTCCATTCCTAGTTCTCTGTCTTTTTCTATAAAAGTTTTCCAACATTGCTTCCTAATGTCAGTTTTTCAAATTGTTTTCTCTCTATCAGTCATTTTTAAATCATTTTCTTGGAATTTAACTTTTAATCTCACTTAAAGTAGATTTTGGTCTGTCAGTCAAAGTTGGTCTAGTTCCCAATCTACTATTTCTACCTTGGAGAATATTTAATCTTTAGTTGGTTTCCTTTGGCATGAGTCTTCACTCCATCTGGTAAGGATTCTTTAAGTCCTTCTATTCTAAGACGTTTGCTGAATTCTTTAATTTGAAAGTTGAAGTCACCCATTACAATTATTTTCTGTTTGTCACAATTCTGTCTTATTGTTTTAATTATGAACATTACTCTGTTTTATAACTCCTTTACTTCGTCATTTTAGTATGGTGGAATCTAAAGTGTGATCATGTGTAGCGGATATCCTTATACATTAAGTATATTCAATTTCATGAATTATCTCAAAGTTTTAAAATTTATCTAATATTTTCCGCTATTGAGGTTTAAGATCCCTCCGTTCCTTGCTTATTGAGTCTGCGTTATGTTCCATCTATTGATTCCTATAATTCTTTGTAGTCTCGTTTCAACGAGAGCGATGAAGTATGGTTTCTTATCCTCTTTTTCATTAAACATTTGGTCTTACTTCAGTTTTGAGTTCCACCCTCTCACATTTTGCAGATAGATCTTTATTTCAATGCACCTGGCTGCAATTTGCCTTGTTCCTTTTTATTGTTTATAGCTTCTGTCCTCCATTTCTACGCTGATTATCCCAAAGCGTTCGTTCCTTTTTACCTAACCCTCAGCTTCTCTCACTGGATAATAAAAGTGAAGCTGCCAATTGCTTTCTGTAGTGATAGAAAATCTATTCAAGTTTCTATAACTATTATTATTGGTCGCTTGAACATTAAGGTCCTTCTAGATTTGCTTGGCTTGAGTTTATTTTGAATATTCAAAATATTATTGGATTACTTTCTGAGAATTTCGTTTTGATTCTTCCTCTCTTTCCATGTATACTTGCTGTTTTGCTTTAACCTCCATCTTGTTCCCGCTGTTTTAATTCGATTTAATTTTTTAAGTTCAGTTTATTTGATTTATTTTTCATTTCTCTTTTCCATAAATATAATATTTATTAAGGTTAATTAATTAAATTAATTTACATATATTTTTCTCATTAATTTTGGTAAATGTTATTGACTCATCCAGATTAAACACTCTGAAAATTTTATATTTCATTGAGCGCTCATATCTGCATTTTTTTTCTTCATTTTTTAAAACTACTATCATAGTCATTCAGCGTTTAATGATTAAAATCAAATAAATTATCATTCACTTTATAATACTTAAATAAAACCATCAACCTTAGTCGTGACGTTTCCGTAATTGAGTGAGTTGACGTTGCAATTCAGTGACGTGGCAGTCATTAAGTAGAAAACTAAGAAAAAATTACTTCCGCTATAACCTAGTTTCCTTCTGAATCAAGATGTTAGCCAGAGACAAACCGGAAAACAGAGCTCGCAGGATTCGCTAGATGACAGGGCGTGGAGAAAAACGCTTACCAGTCCCATCACTGTTGGGAAACGTAATCCCTATCCTTTCGCTGTGGTAGCTTCAACACCCTAACCCGTGGAAGAAAAATCCTTATCGTTGGCTTCAATGGTTTTCGTCTTCTCACTTTTGAAGGCAGAGCGTACCTTCATCCTGCTCCCTATTACCTAGGAAGCTGAACTCAAGCCAGGAAAGCTAATCTATGAAAGGAAATCCTAGGACCTAGCCCACTCGATGGAGTATAGTAGCTGCAGATTGAACCCCGCTGACTTTCCCCTCTTACATTGCACCCAGCAACTCCCAACTTGTCCTCAGGAGGCCTTGGCTTAATAGAAACCTCGATTAGAAAGTCCTAAGTGAGATTGGTACCTCACTTATCAATTAACTTTATAATTTAATAATTATCATTGTCATTAAAATACTAATTTAGATTAATAAAAATATTTTCCAACTCTCAAAAAATTTTACCTTAATAAGTATTTCTAATTATTCTTAAAGTTAAATTGGTTAAAATTCAATCAATCAACCTGAAATGCAAACGAATTATATTTTAATTTATTTAGAATACTATAATTATTTATCTTAAATAAGAAATTCCTATATATTGCATTAATTTTTTATATATATATATATAGAGAACAAAAAATTATTAAATTTAACTAAATTACTTGTAAAAAATATGAACGACTAATAAGAGCTGTTATTTGTAAATCCAGTTAGTGATCTAAGAAAAAATAAAAATGAAGAAATACAAACCTGACTTAAGTTGTTGATAGTCTTACTAATTATTGAATCTACTGGTTCCACTAATTTTTCATATAAAATAAACTAACAAAGATGGATAAAAATTAATATTAATCTTATGATTTATAATATAAGCTTATTTAATTAAATCTTCTGACCCCCCCCAAAAACACGCAAAATAATTTATCCGATTGAATTTTTTTCGTAATAACGTATTTATTTTTTTACGTAATTTTAAAAATCTGAAAATACGTAAAATTGAATTTTAACAAGTTTTAAGGTTTATCTTTGACTTTATTTAATTTATTAACTTAAACAATTTTTAACATTAATAAATGAAATTTTCTTAAATAAGTATATGTAGAACTAATATATCGTGATTAAAATTTATAAATGTAAAAAAATTTCTTAAATGTAGTATTCAACATAACATAAATTAGTCTTAGATAGAATATGCAATAAGAGAAACTACATTACAATTGTATATTCTTGTTGTAGAGTAGTATCATGGACTATTGAGTTGACTAGCTCTTTTAAATGTTTCTATGATAAAATTGTCTCAATTAAAACAAATAAAATAAATAGATAAAAAATTTTGCAATTGTCTCTGTCATTTATGACTTTATACTCGTGTAACCGAAGACGCCAAGATGATTCCCACAAAAATGCTTTTAGGGTTGATAAATCTCCAGGACGTGTGGTATAAATATGGTTAGTATAGTACTTAAGACGCGACCATAACCGTTTATTATTAAAATAAAATAAATAGTTCTATGTGGACTGACTGGCTGTAATCAGGTGGTCTTATTGCGGATGATAAATATGTAAAAATATCATTTATTAAAATTATCCTCGTCCTTTCCTTTCAATGACACTTTCATGGCTTGTTAGAAACATAAAAATTAAATAAATATTAACAAAATATTGTGCCTTTATGGTCCATTTAAATTGCATCCCAATCTATCGCATTATATGATCTAAAGCCATCATGGAAAATAAATGAACCGGCTTAACATGTCTCCTAAATAAAATAAAATATATTTTAAAATAAAATTATTTAAATCAGGTATTGCAGTGTAAATGCATTTCTATCTCTGACCATAAAGATTCTGTACCTGTGCGTTATTATTTATTTAAAACTATTATTTTTAAGCGGGGCTTTCTCTTCTGCCAACCTGAATACCACTGTATTTCTAATATATTGTAGCTGTTTCTTAAAAAGTATAGTCTACAAGATCATCAGAGTGTCCCCATAAATGTTAAATTAAAATTTATTATTTCATATAGATAAATTACATTTATAATTCAGGTTTAAGGTTTCATCAACCTATATATCACCACTAAGCAATATTTAGTTTTTTATTTTTAAAAAAAATGTTTATAAATTAATTAAGCATTATAGTCTATTAGCTATCTATCTCAAACGACACAATAATTATTAAGATTATAAATATTAATAAATAGCTTGTCGTATTGATTGTAACCATTTTGAGGCTGTATTTAATTATTTTTAAATTTTAACGTTTTTAATCCATTTATGTCATAAAACTTCTTATTATCTACATATATTTATATATAAAAAAAATTATATTGAATGTATTGTAAGACATTGCAGTTGCGTATTCGGTTTTCAGCAAATTTAATTGAATAAATATAAATATATTCTCAAGAATATTTTTAAAAGCAAACTTGTCAGGTCAGCGCAATTAACACCGAATGGAAAGTGTATAACTAATACTTTGGTAAATACTGCATTAAATATTTTTTAATTAAATTGCAATATCAATCTTTGAAGGCATGTATTTATTAAGAAATAAAAAACTTTAATATTAAATAAATTGTATAGTGATAAGCCTGATTTTAGAGATGATGATTTGGAACATTTTATATTTTAGCATTTGAAACCTGCGTTTACTGCATAACGAGAGTCTCTTTTTATTATTTACTATTACCCACACTAGTAATTTAAATATAAATATATAAATAATTAATACACTTGGTACATTAAATCTATTCACTTAGTACTTATGTAATATAAAAATACGTTTTATAAAGTATATTTTCTACAATTTTTTTTATTACTTGCATTTATATTAGCAGATTGATGCATTTTATAGGACTAGTTATCTAGAGTAATATTTAAATGTGTATTATATGACTTACTTATTCTGATATTGAGGCTTAGTATATTAAATTTAATTAATATAAATAAATATAAATAATTCAAAATTAATTTATTTAGTTCATGTTCCCCATTTCTAACTTATTTATTTTATTTATTAGTTTCTAACGATTATTATTTAACGAGCATATATTGTGCATATTATTCAGATATATTAGATTTGATTCTTTTTATATATTAATATATGAATAAATAAAAATTATTTTTTTTATAAAATTCAATTTTACGTATTTTCAGATTTTTAAAATTACGTAAAAAAATAAATACGTTATTACGAAAAAAATTTAATCGGATAAATTATTTTGCGTGTTTTTGGGGGGGGGCCAATCTTTTTATTATTGATCTTAACCCCCCCCATTCTCATTTCTAAATTAATATATAAAAATAAGATTTTATATATTTAAACTATTCTTATGTCGAATGAGTTATTTTCTTCTGTATTTAACTTAATAAAGTTTATAAATTTTTATTTGGTTCCTAAATTTGCATTAATTTTGCTCTCCACTATGATCATTTCTTGACCCCCAAAAATTAAAATCTTAAAGCTATATATTTTATATCTTTGTGAAACTATTAATATTATAATTTTATTAAATAACTTGTAAATAAGTATTTCAATTTATTTGATATATTTATAAAGATTAAATATAGTTCAAATGGTATTTTAATATATTATAATGCATTAATTTAATTATTTTATGTTATATTGTAAATACAGTTGATATAAACAATTAAGTCCAAAATATAAATTAATAACTAGTAAACTTTTAGTATTTAAAATTTGTATGTTATTCATTTTGTTTTTAATTCACCACAGTACATTATTACTAAGCAGATTTATGAAGTTTTTTATTTTAAATGTAATTCTCAATCGATAATTTTTTATTATAATTTTGTGCTTTTAGTGGAAAGAATTCAATGAAAATGTTAATCTTTAAATTTTACAAATGGCTTTTAAATTAAACCATCAATTTTAATAGGGGTAATGTTGTAATTTAAAGTATTCGTTAAAAGATGCAGATTTAGATAATTTAAATAGGTTATTAATAAAAATTCAAGTTAAAGACAAAAGATCAATATTACAAATCAATGAATGACTGGTACAAGAAGTGACTTTTCGAATGAGAAGCAAGCCTACAGTAACAAATAGGATCACTAGATATTAAATTATAATATATTATTGTAAATTATTGTTAAATATTTTTATTTCTCAAAACTGTTGAATCTTTAAATTTTAGCAAAATAATTCTCTCTTCATTACAAAGGATTTTGTTGTTTCAATATTTCCTTGCTCTATTGCCATATTGTACTCTTGTAAGTGCTTCGAGGAGATATAATCCTAATTTTGAAGACCAACTGACATTAACTTTTTTTATAAAAATTCTTAAATCTGAAAATGGTTTCGAAAACGCTTATTGAGTTGAAGAATTTTCAGTAAAGATTATAAAATTTATATTAAATTATATATCAAATTAACTCTAAGAAAAATTTAAGACAGATTAACTTATCATTATCACAATATATTAGTTATAAAGGATATCTTTTTATATCTATACTTTATATATCTTTTTAATAATGATATATAATAATGTAATGAAATGGTTTGAAAGAGTTGAATTATTATGGCATATAATTTTATAAATAAATTAAGATAGATTATTTGAATTTTGGGATATTCTATATAAATTAAGCTAACAAAATAAAAAAAACATAAGTTGAGAAAGATAATGAAATCTAAGTAACATTAGGAGATTTAAACGCCAATTAAAAAGGGCATGTCCCAATATGAATAACTTATATATAATTGGTGGCTACCCTTAGGGCTAAATGTGTCTTGATTATGATCAACACTAAATAAAATATTATATAAAAATTAAAAAATTATTATATTGGATTCATCTTGGTATAATCACTTACTTTTTGTGATTTAACTTAATACTATTGTTTATATAGTATACTGCTAATGCGAATAATTAATTGCAATGTATTTGGAAAATATCCCAATTAAATCAGATTCGAGATATGAGGCATTATAATTTATTAATATTTCAGATTTAAATGATTATTAATTAAAAGTTACTAGATAAAGATGATAAGCTTGATGTGAATAGAGAATTAAGCAAAGTTATTTAAAAGATATTTGTTCCTTACATATCTATAATAATATTATATATAGTATAAATTGTATTATTATTAGTTTTTAGTAAATTAATTAATTTACTGATTTAAAAATATAAACTATTTATTACAAAGATTGCCTTAGAATTTATTATTTATTTTCGAATAGCTCGAAATACAAATGAGGCCAGTTTGCTTTTCTTAATTATCTGTTAATTCCTAAATAAAATAGTTTTTTTTTCTCAATAAATTTAATTATTTTACATCAAAGTTGTACTGTATCTGACCGCTCTGAGATTGTTTTGTGTGTCTTATATCACTTTATTAAATGTGATTTCAGGTATACTCAATTGAGATTATACAATTGTTAAATCCAAACACAGATGATAAAAAAAATTGACTTCACTATAATTTAATTTAAAATTTATGTATACACATAATTTTATTCTTATATTTATATAGATTAGAATTGATATTAGTTAGTTCTTTTTCAATAACTACAGTTATGAGAAGAGGCAGTTTCTGCATTTTAATAATAACAACTTTTTGTATGTATAGTTTGAAAATATTCAAATAACTTTAGATTTTTTTGCTAACTTAAACAAAATGAGTCATTAGTTGACATAAATATTAAGTAAATTCATAACTATAATTACTAAATTCTACAACTATTTAATAATTAAATTATTTATATAGAGTTAGTTTATATCAATATAAAAACATTATAAAATAAAGTTAGTTTATGATAACTTATAATTGCTAGTTTAATTGATTTTTGATAAGATATAATTTATTTTATAATCGAATTGTCAGTAATAACTTCCATCTTTGAATTTTAATCAATATTTATTTTAATAGTAAATGGAAAATTAAGGGTGTTTAATTAAAATATGAATCTAGATAATCCTAATTTAATAGTTTTTTTTTGATAAATCAATAATAAATAATTAATCAATATAATTCGCATAATTTTTAGATTTTTATACTAATTAATTATATCATTTTCTTAATCATTAAATATGCAGTCTTAATTTCAAACTGAATATTTAATTTATGAATAAAATTAACATATTTACCTTGCATCACTTATTGTTGTGGCATATCAGCATGATCCGATAACAGAACTTGCCCCCTTCTAAACAAAAAGAAATTAACTACCCTGGGAAGGGTTTACTGATTTTGCCGAAATTCAAAAGGGTAAAGTAAAATTTTAATTAAACTATTTGTTGGCTTAAGCACCATCATTAATATCCTTAAAGCATGGAAAAATAATAATGAATAAAACTAGTCATTTGAGAGGCTGTTTTATAAATTCAAACTTTATACCACATGAGCAAATTAAGCTGATAGTTATACTATTTGATAATTAACCTGCTCTAAAATTTAAAATTACTGATAAATTATCCATGAATTAATTCAGTAAAGTCTTAGAATAAGGCAGATTAATTTCTTTTTAGGAGAAGAGCTGAGTCTCTTATAATGTGTTTTATCATTGTGAATATTCATGATATCGCTGCTGCTCCATCTACTTTAAACCAATTCTTTTTGCTAGATTAATACACATTCCATATTAAATTCCTCCCTGATATACTCAAAATTACAACTAAAAGTGTTTCACAATTCCTGCTAACAGTGTGAATGACTCATAAAGAATAGATCAACAGCTCCCAGATACATGTCATAGAATGTAGAAATTCTTCAAACAGAACATGCGTATATGCAAGTATTAACTGGGTTTTTTTTACATTTCAATGATGGATTATAATTGAGTAAAGACATAATCATGAAGATGGATTAAATGTTGTTTTAGATGATATTTAGCTAGGATTTAGTTAATTTTATGCGTTAATAACTATTTTAACAAGAATAAAGCAAAAAACAAATTGATTTAATGTCTTTTTTATTATTTAAATTTAAAATCAACTTACCAATTACTTTACATCTAAATTTAAAAATTTACAACAAGTCTGGATAATCTGAAATTTGTTAAATTCCTCATTAACTCTTACATGTTTTGACTCATTATCTAAGCTTATTTATTATAACTTAGATTAATAATATATCTGTGCTTTAATTTTATAAAATGAATACCATTGAAAAGTGTGAGTCATCATTAATGATTAATTATTTGATTTCGTCTTAAATCTCTTATATTAAAAATCAAATGCTCACTTTGTAATTATTCATTTCTTTGCTTCCCTACTGAAATTGATTTACTTATAATTATCTCTCTCTCTTCTTTTTATATTATTCGATTATTTTTTGTTAATATATAACGATTAATTTGGATTGTCTGTTAACTGTCAATTTTCCTAAGGAATGTAGAAGTGGAGTAAGATTCTTGGCTGAAGATAAAGACAACCTGGCATTAATTATGAATTCTTTAAGTCTTGTGATGATAAGTTGAGCTTAATTAGATTTTAAGAAGCTATAAAAATGAAAGATATAAAATATTTATAAAATAATCAATGTGATTTTATTAGGAGTATATTCGAAATTGGGAAATTAATTGAAATTAAATAAATAATTAATATAATTATTGGCAGTTAAAGTTGGCCAATTTAAACGATCTTCGGCTCATTCGAAAAATAATTCAAAATTAGCTGGACTATAATATTGGCGGTACTATTTTATCTCATCGAGGAAGCTATAACTCGACTTTAATAAATCGTCCTTAAATTCATTAAATTATGCCCTCACATTAAAATCGAGTTATATAGCTCCCTCGATGAGATAAAATAGTACCGCCAATATTATAGTCCAGCTAATTTTGAATTATTTTTCGAATGAGCCTAAGTTCGTTTAAATTGGCCAACTTTAACTGCCAATAATTATATTAATTATTTATTTAATTTAAATTAATTTCCCAATTCCGAATCTATATCTACAATAGTAGTATTAATTCGTTAATTTATTAATAAATATATATAAAGCCATTAAAGATTAATGTCTAGCAACTAAATTATAAATACACTATGATGTTGATGAGTACATTATTTTATTAAGATATGAAACTTCAAGCCTTAGTTTTAGAAAAAGTACTTGTGTAGCTATTCTGATATCTAAAATATTCTGGATGTCTCAATTTCTTAAATTAATAGAGATTGAAAGTAATGCATTAGAGATAGCATGAAATGATATAAACCAAGAAACCATAAATTATTAAAATTACGACATATTAAAAGCTCTTTATAACATTAGCCAAAACACATGAGGCTTAGAAAGGATACTCTTCTCTAGATAGAACAATGTTATTTTATTGATAATGCCCTAATTCTACTATTGCTGTGTAAAAGCTTGTCTATCTCTATAGATAAAATGGAACCAAATATTAAATGATGAAGTTAACCTTTAGATTCTTTGAGTAAAAGAAGCAGTAAATTAATTAATTAAAAAAAGACATCTAAAGGGTGCTTTAGAGTTTGGGAAGAAGGTTATATACATAGCTCAAGAGATATTTTAACCATAGAGCATTTCATAAAGGTCTTGGGCTCTTAAAAAGCAAATTTAAATAAATCAAAATAGAAGGTGTAAAGCTCACCACTCTAATGGCAATTGTAGCGATAAATTTTGAGTATGGTCTAGAGGGTTACAAAATCAAAACCATTTTTAATCAAAATAAGCGATATTGCCGCTTTCTTAAAGTATATGTAAATTTATAATAAAAGCGATGGTGTAGTAATATTTGGGGATCACCTAAGTTCCCATGATAGTAGAGTAGTATAATCATAGATTCAGATTTTTGGTTGAACTTCTTTATTACATGCTATATACTCCTCTGAGTTCAATTATATAGAAGAGTATTTTTGCTTAAGTCAAATGACGTATAAAAAAGAAATGGTGACATTGGATTTTAATGTAAACAACACTCATCATTTGTAGATTGTGCGTAGGTGCATAGACTTAGTTGAAATATAGATGATTAGAAACATTGTTATTAAGTTTAAAAATCAGGGGAAATTAACTGAGGCTTGATATCCTCGAGCATTTGAGTTAGATAATTACATTTAATACTTTTTATCACTCCATCTCAACATCTCCTGGAGCCCTCTTGTCACACAAGGATTAATAGTCGAAAGCTTCTTCCTTCTTGTTGTCGTTCTGCCCATAGTCTTATGTTTGAGTTTTAAACTCTTAGAACACATTTTAAATCTCGTGAGTCTGCCTTTTCTATCGCATACCTCTCGACTTAGCTCCAATTTTTAGCATTGATAGGGACTTTCCTTTAGATTCTATAAATAATTAAAGAATAAATTTGCTTACTTGAAAATAATGGATCATCAATGAGCTTTTTTAAAATGCTATCTTTGATGTATATTTTCTCTTAACATTTTCATCTTTGTCTTTTATGTTTCTTATACGATTCTCGTGCTTATTTAACACTTCAAAATATTTTTTGCCACAAAGTACTAAGCACTCCAAAGAAATATTTTCTATCAGGCATTACCTAATAGTCTGGGTAATAATTCATGAATCTCATAATTTCTCTATCTTCCTTAACTTTTGCAAAAGGTTTTCGACATAAAAACTCATCATAATAGGGTACAGACCATAACATTGGCTGCTTTAAGCAATTCTTCTCAACTCCAAAAATGTCTTTCAAAATTCTCACTGTGATATGAGCATCTGCTGGCAAAAAGTAGCCTCCCTTAAAGATGATAAATGTTATAGTCACACTAATATATATTTCAAGTAGGTTATTCTTTTACCTGAACTTATTTGTTAGTCCCCTTAAGTCATGATCTGTATATTATCCTGATTTACTTGATCCATCTAAATTAAATAGTTTTATTAATCATAAGTATACTTTAATTTTTTCTGATGCATGTAATTGCTTCTTGAGGCAGATGAATAATTTTATACTCAAATTCATGCAAATTTAATAATTTAGGTTAAGATCGATATATTATTGTGATACTTGTTAACTAAATTAATTAAGAATGTAATACTGATACTTAGTATAAGTTATAATATATAAAGATGAAAGCAGCAAGTAAAATTAATAATAGCTTAAAGCAATCATAATTTATATTTTGGAAAATTTAGTGAATTAAGAATTATATTCAATTTAATCAGAATACTTATTATACAAATAAAAAATGGAAATGACTTATAAAGCGTTTCATCTTCCTCATTACCATAGTCATCTTCATCACTTGAATGAGGTGAGTCTTTTTCAAAGTTCTTTCTTTGTATCACCCTTCGAAGCACCTTTTCAGTGACACCTATGGTCTTACCAGGTGGGACCACTAAAAAATTAAAATTAAAGATATTCTTTTTGTAACTAACATTTTAAGTGAGTGCTCTATCTCCACCTGCGTCTGATCTATACGAATACTTTTTAATATAAGTTTTTGATTAAAATTATAAATTTCCTATGATAAATCATAAATGTCAAGTGGTTTTAGTTTTATAAGATAGCAATAAATAAAATTATAAAATTGATTTGCTCATACTCTGTTTAAAAAGTTATATGGTCATCCGCAAATTGTTTTCAAGGACAGGTTTTGACGCAATTTTTTACGAATTTACAAATTCCCTTATACATCTATATTAAATTATATAATTTTTAAGAGTATATATTATACCTTATTGCATTTATTGAATAAATGTTTGAGCTCTCATAGAATTTTACATAACAACTCAATCCATGCTTTCTCATTGTTTACTAAAATAATTTCTTAGAGAAATTTTTAATATTGTAGGAATAAATTTGATTTGGGAAATTATAATTGAATTTGAAATTAAATTAATATAAATATTCCCAGTTACTTTGTCCAAGTCTAGACAATAAGTTTTTTGTTTGATAGAGAATTCAAAATCAGCTGAACTTTACTATTGGAGGTATCCTTCTATCGCATTCCTGAAGCGAGATAACTTGACTTTAATTTGAGCATTTATTAAACTAAAAAAATCACCAAAAATATAGTCAAGTTATCTCGCTTCAGGAATGCGATAGAAGGATACCGCCAATAGTAAAGTCCAGCTGATTTTGAATTCTCTATCGAACAAGAACCTTATTGTATAGACTAGGACAAAGTAACTGGGAATATTTATATTAATTTAATTTCAAATTCAATTATAATTTCCCAAATCAAATGTATTCCTACAATATTAATGGTTTGCATTTATAAACTTATTGACAAGACTATGCTATGAAGTGCAATTGATTGGATAGTTTTAAATAAAAACTTAGCATTTTATATAAATTTGGGAAAGTATTGGAGTTCTCTTGGATTAGTAAACTTACCATTTTTATGATTTAAGCTATAATTTGATTGTATTCAAACTCCACTTCATGTTTAATTATGAATAATAAATTATATTATTTTAATGATAAGAAGATTGGCAATACATTCACATACCGTAATAAGTATTAAAATTTCAGTTAATATATCATTATAAACTTTACAGATGGCAGCAATCGACATGATGCAGCAAAACCTTGATTTAATAATATTTAAAAAAGCATATTGCGGCAGAAATTGACTCTTTAAACAAATTGCGGTAAACTGAATATTTGGGTTTATGGCCGTTAATAACGAATGAGAAGAGAAATTCTTAAAGATATGATAAGAGGCTCCATAATAAATATGGGAAAAAGAAAAAACTAGAGTTTATTGACGCGACAAACTAAAAAGCTTGCACATTTTGCTTAAAGATGTATGATAAAGGAACATCAATGAGAACACAATTATCACTATTACAGAAGCAATAATACAAGGAAACACGATTAATTTAAAAATCAGCTAAAAAGAATTGCAAATATTGCAGAGTTACATTCACAAGAAGCAATTATTGCCAAAAGTATTAGTTGAAATGGCACTATAAATTAGAGGAAAATTAGCGACCAGAGAAAATACTTAAACTAAAAGTAAAATGGGGATATATACAGGCCTGCTGAAGTACTTGTGAAAATTTTTCAGGGAATAAAAATACAGAGAGTAAAAAAGCAAACTTTCAAGTTATTAACACAACCAATTATTATAGAGGAAGATTAAGAGATTTAAAAATGTGGCATGACATTGTAGAGGATGTCAAAAAAGAAACAATAAATCATATGAAGTAAGAATGATGGACCCATTATGAAGATTAAAACAAAATTTACCTTAACCTACTTTATCAAAGAAAGAAATAATTGAGAAACCCTTACATTTAATGTAACAAGGATTGCTAATATTATGGATAGTAAACTCCATGAGAGATGTAGCCATGAAACTACTTGCTAATAATTGATATAAAGAAGTTGATAGTGGATAATAGGTCAAACTAACATATTATGGAGTACTGTACTAAGAATGGGGAAGTATACAGCTCATTGCAATGAGATATTCATAGTAGCAGTCAATGGAAATGTTTCACAGATAGTGCAATATAACTCAGTAAAATCAGTTATAATTCACACAATTGATAAAACATTCAGCAATACCAGATAGAATCTGATTGTATTCAAACTATTGCACCTGATAGTCTAAATTTAAAGATATTCGGACGAAAGAATAATGTTATCAGGGGTTGGATATCATTTGGAAATAGTTTGAGTTGAAAATCTCCCACATTTATTCAGTGTAGTTATAAAGTTATTTTAAGAGTGATTAAATAGTAATAAGTTGTAAAATAGATATTAATCATATTGAATATTGTGAACTACACGCTTTGTCAATAAACACATGCATGATCGAGAATAGCTTAAATAGTAGAGAATCTGTAGTCAAGAACTTAAATAAAAGTAGGATGCTGAAACATATTCAAAGTATTAACAGAGTAATTTCTTACATTTGAAACTATAGACTTAATAATGTTGGTCTTTCTGAGTTAAATTAAATATTTTAGCTGTTTTTTATTTAAAACTTCTAGCAGAACTATGGATGTTTTTATAAGCTCATTTATAGTCTTTTAGTTTCAAGAAAGTTCATTTTAGCTATAGTTGTCTATATTAATGCACAACTACATTTTTATTGGTTACTATAAAAATTTATAAATTAAGTATGGTATCTCTCTGGTAGTAATTCAACTTAATCTGAAAAAAAACAAATAAAAATTAATTATAAAGAAAAAGCAAAGTAGCATGATACAAATAAAGGTTACATACAATAAATTTATATTATTGAAATTTCATACAAAAATGGGGTAAATTATTAAATAAATTTTAAAACTATTATTTTAGGAATTTAATTAGGTTTTTGTCTTAAAAATAATGTTCATAGGAATAAATTGATTCCACAGAATTATGTAAAAAATAATTTATGAAATTATTAATTAATAATACAGAGCATTATATTTTAGCAATTTGAGTTAAACAATAATCTTGAACATTTTTCCTTTAATCAAGAAAGATTCTTGAAGTCGATCTGATTATTTCTGCAGAATTAGTTTTAATGGTGACACACTCAAAACCCCAAAACCCCTTAGTGAGGTTTATAAGTGCTTTGATTTGTAGGGTATTGTTGGGGTCTTATTGGGGTTAGTAGAGAAATTAGGCCAATTTGCAAAATGAGAAATAGAAATTAGCGAAATTTAGGGTCCATAAATGATGAGAAATATTTAGATTTACTGCTTAAGCTTAGGTATGGTACGAGTATTAATACAGATTAAGTCAAACCAGCACTGAATTATGCAGCTATAGCAAAGCTCTTACACAAGAGTGCCTCTACTGTTAGGTATCACTGCATGTTAGCTGTTTAGCATTTTAATTCAGGCACTTGAAACTCCTGCAAGAAAATAAAAGTTCTCACAGCACCATATTGACTACCTCTGCGACTCAAAGACTTTAAAGTATTGGGCACACTTTCCACTAGACTACCGAGCTGTGATGTTTCATCGCAAGTTTCCTGACATGCGTATCTCTCCTTAAACTATAGCAAACATTTATAGAAGAACTGGTATTACTTTCAAGACTGTCAACAGAGTGAAGAGAGTGATTGATTTTACAGTGCCATTTTATAGTAATAATTTAAACTATATATATGATTAATGCAGAGGGCTATTATTAATAACATCAAGTTCATACACGCTGATGAAGCTGTATTCACCTTCAACACTTTTTTTAATAAGTCTTGGTATAAGAAGTATGATAATATAGAAGTTTATGACTAAAAAGTGAAGGTAGTCACCCATGCAATATTAGCTGGTATAAGTGAAGATTCAGGCTTAGAGAGTTATGTTTTTCACCCTCGCTCTATTAAGCGAGAGTAGTATATAGAGTTCCTACATAAACTCAGAGAGAAGTATAGTAACCAAGAAATCATCCTGTTTGTTGATAACCTTTCAGTTCATAAGACTAAGGAGTCTAAGAAAGCTTATGAAGAGTTAAACATAACTCCTTTATACAACGTTCCTTATACCCCATAATTTAATGGAATTGAATTCTACTGGAGCTAAATCAAGACTCACTTCAAGAAGCTGCTGCTGTATCATCTTATGCATGACTTGCCCATCGATACAGTTGACTTAATTCAAAGCAGCTGTAAGAGAGTGAGCATAGATAAGACAACAATTTGTGCTATAGAGGGAAGAATGAATGTTTATAAATAAGTTTTAGATTTAAACGAATGAATATATTCACATATTAAATTAACCCAGAAAGGCATTTGGCTTCTCTTTCTTCTCCTCTTCTTATGGCTTGCCTGGGCCCATGTTTCTTCTCTTAGTGCCCAGCTCCTGCATCTATATTCATTTCATCTGGCTTTTAAACATCTTTATAAAGTCTCTTGCTAACTTCATATATTTTCTATGACTTTCTCTCTCTGTGAACCTTTGCATTCTCTTTCATTAGGAATCTACCAGTCCCAGATTTCCCTATAAAGTTATAAATCAATGCTTACTAGAGAGATAAGGATGCTTCTTAAGCTCAGCGAGCCAGGCCTCACTTATTAGTATGCTATGCTTCTTTTAATCTTCAGGAGAAATAGAGTAGCGTTTTTTGTGAGCTTCTTCAATGATCTCTTTGAGATAACTCTCTCTTAAAGTGCAAGAACACCAAAGAAGAAGCTCCTTTCTGGAAGCTTGTTGGAGAGTTGTTTCTTGGTAGTAAGATAAACGACCAACTCTTCATCATTCATCGCATCCTCGTAGAGATTAGTGACTGAAATCCCTGGGTAGTTTGGTATATCTATCAACTTTATTTCATTGTTTTTAAAGGCTTTCTTCTCAATACAGAGTATAGCTTTTAAGAATGAAATTTTGGTTCCTTCCATCGTTGGAAGGAATAAACTAACTATAGTATATGATTAAGTATATGTCACATGCTTACCATGCTAAGTGAGGTATCGATAGAGATCTTCCTTGCTTCTAAATCTTGAGATCATTTCTTAAGCTTCAAGCCTCTTCATTGCAGTACTTATAGATTCCATCCTTGTTCCTTCTCTTCTTATTGAATTTCAAATTACAATATATAGAGTTCTGGATCCTACTATTAAAAATCTTAGTATTAAATATGGGCATCTTATAGGAGGTCAACCTGGTAAGGATACGTGGAGAAAGCTGGAGAAGCTGTATCAAACTTTAGAGATGGAGCTCCATTATTATCAATTTAGTTCCATTAA
>ARYC01018621.1:0-77819 GCA_000711775.1 Oxytricha trifallax
TTTTAAACTAATGAGGTTTTAATGGAAAAGTTCCAAAATGGTTCAAAACCTAATTGGTACCAGTGCCAACCTGAATATATTCTCAGTGGTACCAAAATTAAAAATATTAAGCATAAAATTAGAAAATTTTTAGTTATAAACTAAGTATAAATATGATGTCTAACACCTAAGAATCAACCATTGTTGTTGCAGTGCCAGCTCATATACAAAGTTAGTATAGCCAGTAAGTTTTCACTTATTAATAATAGAAATTTAAATTTGAATTTAAACATGGCGGCTAACTTAAATCGCAAAGCAGTCTCTCTTGGCAGTGGATAATTTTAGCTAAACTTTGGCTAAATTAAGAAGCCAGAGATCATCTACATTGAAAAGGAACCAGAGCTTAAAGCTCTTGAGTTGGAATCAGAGGTGTTTGTTCTAGAAATAAATATCAGGAAGCAGAGAGCAGAGATGGGTATTTAAACGCTAATCGAAGATGTTGAGGAGTTAAAAGAACAGTTTATAGTAGAAAAGATTAAAGCAATATAATGTGATGAATGCTAAAATTTCTTCTCAACTGAGTCTAGCTTGAAGAGACACATCAAAGAGGTACACCTGGTAGAGCTAAGATCTATTTCAAGCATGATAAAGTCGATGGGAGATATTAATACACAACTTGTATGAAGTCCTATACCCATTCAGCAAAAGTGAAGAAACATATGCAAAAGCATCACTTAAGCGAGTTCTTGATTCAAGATAAAGAAACTTAAAAGCTTATAAGATAGAATTATTGAAGAGTAAGTGAAATTTTAAATGAAATATAGAATTTAAATTTAAATGTACTAAAAGCAATTAAGAATCAGGCATTTTCTCAAATATAGCTCAGAATGGCCAAATTTGAGGTAGATTTTTCTTAAAGTATATTTATCACATATAGCCAAGATATTCTGAGTCGACAGCACAGCTGTGCTGTTCCACCAAACCGCACAGCTGTGCGGTTTATCTGCATTTCTAAGCCTCCACACATTTTTTTCGCACTATTTTCGATTCTTAATTCACAGTGTACATCTAGGCTCTGTAGGCCTTATATACTTAAATTCTTAATTATATTAATTATTATTAGGTTTTAATAATTTAAAATTATTAAAATTTAAATATGGTTATCTTTAATATAGAATCTCTATAGAGAAATTAAATTAACGGAATAATAAATAAATTTATAATTAAACTTTTAAAAGTTTAATAAATAATAATTAATATAATTAAGAATTTAAGTATATAAGGCCTACAGAGCCTAGATGTACACTGTGAATTAAGAATCGAAAATAGTGCGAAAAAAATGTGTGGAGGCTTAGAAATGCAGATAAACCGCACAGCTGTGCGGTTTGGTGGAACAGCACAGCTGTGCTGTCGACTCAGAATATCTTGGCTATATGTGATAAATATACTTTAAGAAAAATCTACCTCAAATTTGGCCATTCTGAGCTATATTTGAGAAAATGCCTGATTCTTAATTGCTTTTAGTACATTTAAATTTAAATTCTATATTTCATTTAAAATTTCACTTACTCTTCAAAAATTCTATCTTACCTGCCAAGAGAAAATCAAATACTATTGAGTCATAAAGAGATTAACAGGAGAGACTCAAGAGATAGAGGCTGCATGAATTGATGAATCAACCGGTAGGCAACACTATATTAGCATGCTTCTAAGCCAAAGCTTTGAACATACCTGCATTAAATGCAATTGATATTAGCAGTTGTATTGATAACTATTTGCAAATAAGTGTTCCTGCAAAACCAAAACTTATTGTAATTGATGACTATGCATACAAGGTGTATCCTTACAGCTATCTACTTAAGAATGAGCAGTACCAAAATGAGTTTGCTAACGAATACATGATTCTTAGAGAGGCTTAGAGAAGAGATTGCAAGAACTTGCTTAAGCTAAATGGTGTCATTTTAAGCTACGGTTATATCGCATTAAGGCTTAAGAAATATGAAATGACTCTGAGAGATTATCTGAATCATAACAGATACCCAGATGATTTGAATGAAATACTATCAGATATGATATAAGGTGTCAAGGAGTTGCATGAACTTGGATATGTTCATAGAGATTTGAAGCCAGAAAATGTTATGATAAACCTATGCCCTTTAGAAGTAGTTGTTATAGATTTCAAAAGAGCATTAAGATAAGAGATAGTAACCTTAGCAAAGGTTCTTGGGACACCAGGATACTTCCCAATCAGAGAGAAATGGACTAATGGCTCTGTTTAGTGGGATGTATGGGCAATCGGAGCTATTATATTAGAGAGTGATATGGAAAGTATGGCTTACTTTGGTACAAAGTTTGAAAAATAATCAATCTGTTTAGCTTAAAAGCATATTAAGAAAGAAATTGTATGCAAGGAAATAAAAAAGATAGTTGAGATGATAATAATCAGTGCTCCCTCTTATCCAAGGTAAACATTGGATGACATACTTGTGCCACTTAAGAGAGCAAGATTCCAGAGATATAACAAAGACAAGCAAATAAAATTCGTTTGAATTAAGTACACTAATACTCATTAAATATTCATTAAATTCAAATAAAACTTGCGTTTTCTCTACTAACCCCAATAAGACCCCAACTATACCCTACAAATCAAAGCACTTATAAACCTCACTAAGGGGTTTTGGGGTTTTGACTGTTTTGTGTCCGCGTTGCATCTCTTTTGATACACTTTTACGTCCATTAACTCTGACTTTTTGTCTATAAGAAAATCCTTTGCTGCATGCTGCATTCTTTGCCCACTTTCCAAGAATATTCGACTCTGGTATCCATCAATCATACTTTGAAGTAAACTTTTGCCATCGTATAATAAACTCCATTTCATTTCTTATAATGCGAGCATCCAAGATTTTGTCCAAATTGTAATTCTCTTGCTCTTGATCTGCCCCTTTGTTATATTGACCCTTGATGTTTAAAATTTATTGATGTTTTTCGAGACATCCACCTTCTATTTTAATTTTGATAATTGTAAACCAAATGCTTTTAAAAATAAAATACTTTAGTTTTTAATATTAAATAGGATTGAATTTAAATATATTTTTTTATTTTTATTTAAATATTTGCACATTTCTAAATATCCAACTTCCAGGATTATAATACTAACGGAACTCTGCTCGTGTCTTTTCTGTTCTCTATAATTAAGAATCACACGATATAGCTTCATACATTGTAGTGACTAGTCACTTCATAGACAATCATCATCTCAGCTAAGAATTAATATAATTTTCAAAACTCCAATTCTAAAATAGAAATCAAAATTATAATAATTTCATCCGACCTGGTTGTAATTTCTCTCACACATTTTACAAAGTCAAATGTTCTAATTTTCTTACAAGTGTTTTTAAAACGCTTTTTCAAGCAAAGTCAAGTCCAGATCAGATATCTATAATTCCAACTATTGCATTTACTATGTGATTTGTCTCTTAAAGATAAATTAGCATCTATGATTTAGGAACTTTGTTTTCACCAGGCACTTTGATTGATTCAGATCTCCTATTTGATACAACGAAAAACCAGTTCCACAGGAGTGAGATCAAACTAGTAAGAGCCCATAAATATAATTGGCATGGGTATCATCTTCATCGCTTCTAGTGTGACGAAATTTTCATGATAAGGGACATTGTTCCGTTGATCAGGTAATTGATGAATATCCAAAGGTCAGGCCTGCCAGATGCCTAACTATTGAGATGATGTAATGGATGAAAGTAGAACTATTGGTTGTCTGTTCACCCCGAGGTACCTCCCCCCAATCCCTAAACCGAGGTACCACCCCCACCCCTCCCCCCACCTCAAAAATGAAGTCACCCTAATATACCCTACTTTATATGAAAAATCATAATCCTAAGGTCTGAATCGACTCACATCATGACAATTCACTCTCATTATAATATTTACTCGTAAATGACCTAAATTTTCAAAAATTTCAAATATCACTTTTATTGCTATTTTGGTGTTATTTTTATTTTTTGGCAACTGTCACTTCGTCCGTCGACTATTTTAGAGATATACTCCCATTGGAAAATATATTTTAATTGATTTTACTTTATCTAGACTTTTGCAGAATTTCTTAATATAATAAATAAGTTATACTCATAAAAATATGCAAAAATCTTTTCAAACTAAATCATCTGCATTCAATTCAAATATAAAAATTAACATTAGTAAATCTTACATAATTCATTACTGCCTAGAATTTAAATTATTTTATTATAATATATGAATAAATTCAAAAAAACAATTTTCTTTGCTGATTATATTAATATTTCAAAATGTTTAATCTAAACATAATTGTTTTTTTTGAATTTATTCATATATTATAATAAAATAATTTAAATTCTAGGCAGTAATGAATTATGTAAGATTTACTAATGTTAATTTTTATATTTGAATTGAATGCAGATGATTTAGTTTGAAAAGATTTTTGCATATTTTTATGAGTATAACTTATTTATTATATTAAGAAATTCTGCAAAAGTCTAGATAAAGTAAAATCAATTAAAATATATTTTCCAATGGGAGTATATCTCTAAAATAGTCGACGGACGAAGTGACAGTTGCCAAAAAATAAAAATAACACCAAAATAGCAATAAAAGTGATATTTGAAATTTTTGAAAATTTAGGTCATTTACGAGTAAATATTATAATGAGAGTGAATTGTCATGATGTGAGTCGATTCAGACCTTAGGATTATGATTTTTCATATAAAGTAGGGTATATTAGGGTGACTTCATTTTTGAGGTGGGGAGGAGGGGTGGGGTGGAGGTGAACCTCGGTTTAGGGATTGGGGGGAGGTACCTCGGTTTAGGGACTAGGGGGAGGGGTGGAGGGAGGTACCTCGGGGTGAACAGTTGTCCTTTTATTGATAGTGAACAGTAATTTCTCATCACTGTAAGCTATAGCAATAGTTGAGACTTTAATCATACTTTTAGCAGAAGTAAATAGGGTTGTAATTCCTAGTGATGCCCAAGTATTGTGGCAATTCTCGGTCCTATATACTAAAGTCTAGTCCATATTGATTTAGGATTTTTTCCCCGACACAAACTACTGATATACTCAGTAGTGGCCAGTTTTCGGGTTATTTTTGAAATCGATGTATTGTGATTTGGCGTAATCTAGTACACTTTATGAAAGGAGAGGCCCAAGACATACTTAAGAAATTTTATGATGTTGTACTTAGAGACACTAATGCCTTGCTCACTCCTTGAGCTCTTATTCAATCTTCTCAGAAATTATTTATTATAGCCGCAGATTTTAAGGCTATCTCATATAAAATTGTTTAGCTCAATCAAGGAGCAAATAAAATTTCTTTGAATGTTGTTAAAAGTCCGTTTGGTTAATAGGTTTTCATTTTTCCCCTTAAAACTTTTTGAACGACATAATTTTTAATGCCCAGGAAATTTGCGATACAATTGTCTTAGAACCCTTCATTAGAAAGTCGCATCACATTCTTATTCTTAGTTTAAAACTAATTCCTCTCGAATTCAGCTGTTTTGCACTTTTGTGAGAGCTTTTGAGTTAGAATTATTCTTATGCACACGTAGTGAAATATCCCATTGAGTAAATTTTATATGAATTACCAGATTTGAAATAATAATCAACATTTTAAGCTAGATATTTTAATCTTAGTCGTTTTAAATTTTTTACATGGCATGTATCTCAAAATCAATGAAATTACGAGATTGGTGCCAAATAAATCAATTTAATCACTTGAATAAGTATTAAGCCAATAAAAATGAAATTTAATTTATAAATATTTTAAGTTCATTTAATTATGATTATTTAACTAAATATTGAAATTAAATTTCACATAAATAATATAGATTACTTTAAAATATTAAGGCTTAAATTATAAATTATTTTGTTTTACTGATTATATAAATAGAGTTTAAAAATAAACTTAAAATATTTATAAATTAAATTTCATTTTTATTGGCTTAATACTTATTCAAGTGATTAAATTGATTTATTTGGCACAAATCTCGTAATTTCATTGATTTTGAGATACATGCAATTTAAAAAATTAAAAACGACAAAGATTAAAATTTCTTGCTTAAATTATTTATTATTATTTCAAATCTAGTAATTCATATGAAATTCACAAATTTCGTAATTCTGTGTGGATTAAAGTGTCGTAGTATTTAACTACATGAAATTTCTCCATATTAGCAAAATTACCTCGCTGCGCATGTGTTTCAAGCTTATGGTCAAGGTACTTGACTTTAACGACAGTATGGCAAAATTTTTAATGGTAGATACTCCTAAAATTGTAATTCTCTCAAGATCATACTTCATAGCTGAAGCAACTGCTGATTTGGAGTGGATAAGTTTGTTGCAAGCTGTAATTTTTGCTGATAAATTGCTCCTAGGTCTAAGAGAAGGAGTTGGTTGAATGTGCGCTACTTAACTGGGCACTCTTAGGCTCTAGTATATTAACTAAGTCATGTTATAAATTGGCTCACCCTTAATAATTATCAATGAGTCTTATTAAATTTATTCTATGATTGATATTCAGAAGAATTAAGCTCTAGTTATATTAAATCATATATTTGAAATCCTTTTTTTGATTTATTGTGGAGTTTAAGTAGTAGGCTTCCTGAGTTCATAATAATTAAATAAAAGAATTCCTATAAGTTCTACCGGAATTCTCTAAAAGAATTTTATATGGAATAGAAAAGTGTTCTTAATGTTATGAAATATACGAATCATGGTACTTCTCCACAAAACCCCAGGAATCCTGAGGCACTTTAATTTAACTTTGTAGCCAATAGAATAGAGGTTATATAATATAAATAAATGAACTAATAGCAAATTAATTTGTTGGACTTACATATTAAATTACAAAGTAAGAAAATTATTTATATATCTTACTCTCAGGGCAACAAGGCCCACTTGTCCAGTCTCTTGTGAGCCAATTCCTTTTTTTTGAGTGAGATTCTTAATCACAATAATTTCATCACTTCCTTTATTCAAAAAGTTCATCTCACGGGATTCGGTAAAGTTTCTGCTATTCCTTAGCTCAAAGGTTTTATAGACCTCCTTAATTTAGCCCAATAGTGTGAACAAGTTATGAGATATCTGCCCACTCCTCTGAATGGAAAAATATATATAAAGATGGGTGGGAGACATCCTCACACCAATATTCCTAAGTAGCTACAAGAAATTATTAATTAGGCTAGACAAAGCATTCTTCAAGATATGTTAAAAAGCGCACTTTAGATGTATAGCTTCTAACTAAGTTCGCGGAAGCTTTCAATCGGTGAATGCTAGTTCCTGTAAGTGAAGTAATTGAATGAACAATTGTCGCTAACAAAGATAAGGCTGTTTTCTTAATGAAATCAAATACGAAGAGCCGTCGAACCAAATAAGAGTGTGAAGAGTCTAAGGAAAAAGAAGAGCATTTGTGAGAAAAAAAACAGGAAGAATTTCTTTCAGCAAGCGAAATAATATCTACTGACTTAAGTCATGAATTTCTATTTAAATAAATTACTATCATTATTTCCATGCTAAAAAGTTTCATGCTTTACCACGCTTTATTTAACTAGTAAAACATCGCTATAAGTTTGACAAAAATAAATTAATTTGCCATAAGAATTTGGATTCTCCCCATCAATAAATATAAAGTAGCCACTAAATGCAGTAATATCAGTAATTTGAGGATTATGTTGAAAAAAAATCAAGGAAAAAAGGTACAACGAGTATAAAATAATTGTTATTGACGTCCATACCTCACCGATGACGTCCGTTCCTCACCATTATTATTATTATTATTATTATTATTATTATTATTACTTTTTAAATAAATTTACTATCACTTCATTAAGAATAAAGATATTAATAAAAAATACATTAAAAATAGGTAAAATGATAAAGTTGAATACAGATTAAATATCTATTCATTTTTAACTGAAACAAATTTAATGCTTTGTAATTTAAGTTTAATTTGGAGAATTAAAAATAAAATAAGTACATTAGTAATGTTTAATCAAACACACTTGTTGTCTAAAGTTGCAAGTAAAATTTACATAAAATGCTGCCTATTAGAGAATCGGAAGATTTCACTGACTGTTCTTAAATAAATATCTAAAAGCCTCCTCTTTCCAGCTTCTCCACCACTTTGACCAATCATGACGATTCCTTTGGTCAATGGGCCAACCACGAATTTCATTAGGACAACAATCAAGTTGGTTCAGTTAAATGGATTTTCACATATACCAAACGATATGATATATCCAAGCTAGGCAAGAGTAATCTAATAAACTCCTGCATCATAGATGAGAGTACCAGCTCTGGTAACAATATTAGTGTATCAAAGAGTGTAGATGAGTGTAAATATATCAAGACTTCTGGGTAGTCTGATTCAATATTGTCTTATTTTATGACTTAATGATGGACTTTATTTTTATTATATCAAGTACTGAATACTCCCAGTAATGGTAACTATGAGGCGATTTAAACATTAGCTACATCAAGAATGGCGTTTTATGCGAAGATAGTTGGTATTTTAATAGCTAAAGTCTAACAGTCAGTGTATTTGTCAACTTCAGCCACAGTAAATTAAACTTGGTGATCCAAGTGCTGAGAGCCAGCTCTCTTGCTTTTCACACCATTTACCATATTGGTTCCTTTGGCGAGAGCTAGTTGAATGATGAAAAGTAACTGCCTTCCTCTCATACCTTAGCAGATAACCTTTGAATGCTTATTGAAAATAAATTGAGGCTTATAGTCAGGTACATAGAAATCTTTCTTGGTGAAGACTTAAATCGGAGAATGATAGTTCTTTGTAATTGCTTATTTCGTTCACTGGAATGCTTTCGATAGCATATTAAGTTTAAAACTAATTATTTTATTAATGATCACGATAATAATAATTACAAAGTATCAAAACAATTACAGTTAAATTTGAATAGATATTTAATCTGTATTTAACCTTATTTTTTTTACCTATTTTTAATGTATTTTAATAATATTTAAATTTTTTATTCCCAGAATGGAATTTCAGCTGCAAATTCTTTTTACACAAATCATATCTGAATTTATAAAGATTATATATCAAGCCAGAATATAAAATTATTTCTAATTTGGAAAATTTTTGATTATTAAGTTACGCATTTCTTCATTCTCTCTGTTTACAAATAACTGTTTTATTTTTTTTTTAATATTTGCATATAAAATTTCATATTTTAGACAAAATTCTTTTACATTTGATTTCAATTTTTGAAAATTTTTTCATTCTAAAAAATGTATATTTAGTTCACCCAATACTCTAAGTGAATTTATTAATATCTTCTTGGGGATATACCTTCCTCTTCGGGAGTTTGCTAACTCATAAATAATGAAATATGTAATTCTTATTAATTTTTATAATTCTTAATCACCTTTATAAACTAATTTTACTTTCTTAAACATCTTTAAACTCCATAAGATTCTTATAAAATCAGACAAATTACACATATTATTAAAAAAATTGCTAATGTTTAAAGAGACAAGGGATATTTAAAACCTTGAAAGTTATATTTTTTTTTATTTCTTAAAATAGAGGAGGAAGTTGTGATTAATAAGTTTCTACTCAAATTTAGTAGAATACTAACGTTTGGGGGGACTTATTCCCCAAATATTTGTAGTTACATATAAGGCTAGTGAGCTTAGCAAAATTTTATTTCAGTTTATTTGTAAACAGGCTCAAACTCTCTCATAAAATGCCAAATACTTTTTATACTTAAACTAAAAGATACTTCATGAGAGTCTTACTATTTTATATGCACAATTCTTATAAATTTTTATGATGAGACTTTTACAAATGTGAACACTTTGGATGTTCAAGGATTGGAGAGAAAACTCTATTGTACTATTGTATAGCGCTGCTCAATTAGGGGGTATTACATTTCTTTAAAAAAATAACCATAGGAGTTTATCCTATTAATTTCTGTAATGTTTATTTTGTATATTATTAATGCAATTAAAAGAATTTTAATTTCTATTTTTTAGTTTCAATATGGGAAGTTATTTTTTTAATTTGCTTATCTCTTAATTTCAAGTAAAAATAATTGACACAATCATTCAAATATTCAATAATGACTAATATTTTTCTTATATACCATTAATAAATTACTTAATTTGGGGGTCTAAGTCGGTTCAAGAAATTTTCGAACCTAATTAGGTACAAAATTTCTTTCACAAAAGACATCAAAGTCGGTGAATGATCATTTTTTTACCTTTTTTATTCATCTGATCATCCTACCCCCATAAAAATATCATTTTTTATGAAAAATTACTTCTCATCTACTTAATCGAACTCCTTCATGACAACTTGATCATATGACACTAATATATTAATAAAGAAATAATATTACTATTATCAAAATAGAGTTAAAATGGGAAATTACAAACATAAAATTAAAAATTAAATTAAAAATGGAATTTTAGTATTTTTTGATTTTTATAGTATCGTTTTAACTGATATTGATTTTAATTTGATATATTTTAACAGCCAATAATTTGACTCATCGATAAATCAAATTAGATTTATCATATCTTAACTGTAGACCTTTTAAATTTAACTTTTAAAATTTTTAACTCCTGATAAATTAATATCTCTCTATACAAAATAGCTATGAAAAAATTTATAAGTATAAGATGTAGAGAAAAATTTAACGACTAACTTTCTTTCTTGTAGTATTCACAAAAAATTTTACCCCATCGAGATAAATCGATTTGAAATATTTCTCTGCCCCAAACTTCTTCCTTCTTATCTCTTCAACCAAATTACTTGAGGAATTGGTCTAAATAAGTTTTTTGTGCATTTAATCAAAGTCTACATTTTATCTTCTTTGAGTCTTTCATCAGGAAATTCATACGCATTTTTATCGTTAAAATAAGGTAATATTTTTGAAGTATAAGTGAATTTTTATATTAATCAAAATCGATGTCTTATTAAATTAGGTAGAAGTCTTAACACAATAAGAATAGAGTAAATATATGCAGTAGAGTGTATGTTGGCATTAGTATATCTCAAGACGCAATCTATGAATCGATCTGAGAGATTTCCACTGTGATCTTGGGCGGATATACGCTCATAATGCGCGGATATCCGCGCAATGTATCGTAAAAAACTCCACTTCGAACGACAATCGTCTGAATCCACTTTCTTAATTCAGGGACCTCTCTTGGCATTAAATGCCCTCATTTTTAATAATTCTTAATTATATTTATTAAATCTCAGGGTTTGATTTTAATTCTTTATTAAAAATAAAAAGTATTAAAGATAGATTGATTTCTCTTAAGATAATTTGAATTATAGATAAATTATTAAATCAATAAATTTCGTTAATTTAATAACCCTGAGATTTAATAAATATAATTAAGAATTATTAAAAATGAGGGCATTTAATGCCAAGAGAGGTCCCTGAATTAAGAAAGTGGATTCAGACGATTGTCGTTCGAAGTGGAGTTTTTTACGATACATTGCGCGGATATCCGCGCATTATGAGCGTATATCCGCCCAAGATCACAGTGGAAATCTCTCAGATCGATTCATAGATTGCGTCTTGAGATATACTAATGCCAACATACACTCTACTGCATATATTTACTCTATTCTTATTGTGTTAAGACTTCTACCTAATTTAATAAGACATCGATTTTGATTAATATAAAAATTCACTTATACTTCAAAAATATTACCTTATTTTTAACGATAAAAATGCGTATGAATTTCCTGATGAAAGACTCAAAGAAGATAAAATGTAGACTTTGATTAAATGCACAAAAAACTTATTTAGACCAATTCCTCAAGTAATTTGGTTGAAGAGATAAGAAGGAAGAAGTTTGGGGCAGAGAAATATTTCAAATCGATTTATCTCGATGGGGTAAAATTTTTTGTGAATACTACAAGAAAGAAAGTTAGTCGTTAAATTTTTCTCTACATCTTATACTTATAAATTTTTTCATAGCTATTTTGTATAGAGAGATATTAATTTATCAAGAGTTAAAAATTTTAAAAGTTAAATTTAAAAGGTCTACAGTTAAGATATGATAAATCTAATTTGATTTATCGATGAGTCAAATTATTGGCTGTTAAAATATATCAAATTAAAATCAATATCAGTTAAAACGATACTATAAAAATCAAAAAATACTAAAATTCCATTTTTAATTTAATTTTTAATTTTATGTTTGTAATTTCCCATTTTAACTCTATTTTGATAATAGTAATATTATTTCTTTATTAATATATTAGTGTCATATGATCAAGTTGTCATGAAGGAGTTCGATTAAGTAGATGAGAAGTAATTTTTCATAAAAAATGATATTTTTATGGGGGTAGGATGATCAGATGAATAAAAAAGGTAAAAAAATGATCATTCACCGACTTTGATGTCTTTTGTGAAAGAAATTTTGTACCTAATTAGGTTCGAAAATTTCTTGAACCGACTTAGACCCCCCTTAATTTAATGCTAGAACTCTCAGATACTAAAGAATAAATTAAAAGTATTGATGAAGATTTCTAATTTTCATTTTATATAAAAATTTTATAAGGCAATCAAGGCCATATGACTTATTTCATAGTTACTAGCCCGAAAGAAAAAAAATTATTTTAAGACTCTGAATAATTGTAATATTATTTTACGAAATTTTTGGCTTGTCGCACGTTACTTAAAAGATGTCCAATATTTAATTGGAATGTGTGAATAGCGAAAATATGCAAGTCATATTTAGAACAAGTCATCGAAACTATTACTGCAATAAAAACAAATGGTCCTTTTAGATTCTGACTAAAAATGTTTAAGGCCAAAAATATTTTAAGAATATATGTTTTGCTTAATATATTTTAATATACAGACTAAACCAAACCCCCATTTTGGAATTGAAGAAATTTTAAATCAAATATAGATTTTTTAGTATCAACTGATTATAATGATGCTAATTTAAATTAATTTTTATAAAACTACTTAGGTCCTTAAAGTCTTTTTTACCATTATATTTATTGCTTTATATTATAAATATATTGTATACTATTTTGCTAATAAATATTAATTCTGAATTCAGGATTCAAATTCTTCCATAAATAGTTTTGTTAATTCTTAATAGAATTATAAGATTTTATACAGTATTATAATAAATTGATTTATAAGGAATATAAATTTTTAATATCCACAATTTATGATGTAAAGAGATGCTTAGAACATGTCTCTAAATTCTATTTTGATATAATAAATCTATAAAGAAATTAAAATTTATAATAAGTGAGGTTAATTTAAAATTTTTATAGTTAAACAGGAATCACTGCATTCTTTTAAATAAAGTAGTTTACTTAGTAAAAGTTAAAGATATTGTTGTTTATATCAAACATAAAACGATTATTAAATGATGGTTTATACGATATACTATATTATAAAAACATAATATAAATTAATAAATAAACGCGTTGCTAAGTTTTGATAACTAAACAACAAGTTGCTAAGTTTACCTTACTTAGCAACTGACTCCAAATATTATTATAATTTAAATATTTAAAATGGCATATTTTCTAATCAGAAAACAAATGAGGGAATCATCAATGAAGTAGAACCCCAATAATTTTTAAATTATAGCTCTCAAGTATTAAGTTTTGAACTTGAAATAAATTATGGCCTTGCTGACCCTCGCTAAAACGAGCTCTGAATTGAACTTTAAAATCAAATTCTTGCGTATAGTCTATTTATGCGGCTATGCTCATTCAGTTTAAATGATCTCCTCATTTAGCAACAGCTTGTCATTATCAGACAATGATGTATTGATAACTGGCACAGTGTTTATAACTGTCATGTCAACAATCATGAGTTGATTACGGGTTTTGAAAAATGTGTATTGAAGTGCTATGCTGTTGTCAAACACTACGTTTCTGCTGTCGGTATCATCCAATATAAAAGCCCTCGAATTAAGCTGCTGGCTTGCATTGCTTTTCCCACAATCATCGTAAAATTTGTATTCGTCCCTTACTTTCCCATACAGATAGCTATGCTAACAAAGGAGGCGAATTCTTTATCCAAGCGATGGCTTATCGTAAAATCAATGTCTTTACTGCCTCCTCTTTCAACACATAAGATAAATGATGTTCCATTTGATCTAATACCTCCTGCTATTAGCAAGCTTTTTTGTTGTTGCCCATAGCTGCCAACATATTTTACGAGATATGGAAGCTTAACTTTAGTATTTTACTTTTTTAATTTCTGAATTTCAAAACAGGTGTTCTTCGTAATTCTCTTGAGACAGAGAATTTGCACGAGCTCTCACTCTTCCGCCTGGATAATAGTATACTTCACAACCTTCTCTACTATCACTAGGTTGATCTCCAATTGCTTATACAAAGCGACCATTAATGCATGAATTACTTAAGGCACACCCGCTTCTGATATTTGTTTATTTTTTTAAGTTTGATGGCTTTACCTGGTATAGTTTTCTTTGAATGAAATCTAAAAAGAACGGATCCAGGAGTGGTGAGATCAATAAGATAGCTTCAATCTATTAAACATTCTAGTTTCAATAATTGAAGAAGCAGGTCATGTTTCTTAGATTTAACTCCAGTCATCAAGAAGTTTTAGAAATGTTGAGGTTCGTTCGTTACTTCACTGCTTATGATGGTTGGTCCATTTGCTCTTGCTTTTTAGGTCTTTATAATTGCGATTATTTTAGATCTCAAAGAGTTGCTCTCTTAGATAATTACTAAAATTTCTCTATCATAAAATGAACTTTCTATGGTTACACGGTAAGACGCTTTCAACATGTCTTCTGACTCTTCAAACTAATTCTCAAAATAATCATTTGACTGGCACTTTCTTGAAGTCTCAACTTATGGATTAAGCTCATGGAAGAAATGATTAGTAGCAGTAAGTTGATTTTTTAATTTCTCTACCTTCATTAAAGTTCAAGTTGTCTTTACTCTAAATATTATGGGGTTACTTATAAGAATTGAGTCTTATTCCTCTTAGGATATGCGTATAAGTCTTTTATTGCATTGTGGTGGAGGTTGACTCAAATAATCTGTAGTCTGCTATCGTCAATATTAGTTTTTTGAATCTCCTTGCGTGGTCAATGATCCTCAATGTTCTCCTAGAAAACATATTTGATCAAAGGGTTTCCTTGAAGAGTGAATTCTTGTATTTTGAGATAAACCCTCTTGGTTTTTATATAGTCGTTGAAACATCTTTACCACTCATTGTTTGACTTGCCCGATATATTAGCGGCATCAGACCTTAATATGCAATCTTGTGTGCTTATAGAACCGATTTTTTTTTAGAATAGACTACTCCTTAAAAGCTTCTTACAACAAATGTGATTTTACAAGTACTTCTCTGGCATGCGATACTCTCGTGACTTTAATATGCCGTACAGGCCATAGGTAACGTAATCATGGCATCTGATAACAAAACGATATCTGATATAAAACCCCATTAGTCAATTAAGAACGAAGAATAGGAGTTAAGAACAATTAAATTAAAACATAATTATTATTGGCGTAAATTAATAATGTTTGGGCTAATTATTAAAACCATTGGCTCGATTAATTGTCTCTATAAAATAAAACAATCAGGGTGCGTAAATTTGATTTGAGCCTAATTATATTTAATTTCAGCCAATTATAATTATATTTTAATTTAATTGTTCTTATCTCCTAATCTTCATTCTTAATTGACTAATGGGGTTTTATTAAGATCCATAAATAATTGTAGATTGATTAATTTTAAGGATAGTTTAAAAATATATCATGCTGGAGTCCATAAAATTAATAGCATGTTGATGGTAATTTATCTAAATTCTTACTTAAAATATATAGATTGATCATTATCCTCACAAAAATGCTCATAAATTGAGCATCCTCACAAAAGTGCTCTTAAAATACTTCAAATATGCTATACCAAAAAAGTAAGTTTTCAACAATATATTAATTGTATTTCCCTTAAAATACTATCTTTTGACTTCATTATAGAAGATATTCAACAAGAACTCTTTATTATTAATAGAGAAGACTTTATTAATAAATCAGAAATTAATTCTGATCAAGATAAATTATATAATAGGAACAATGAAGTAGCTATAGGCTATAGTAGATAGCCTCATGAATCAAATTATTATATCAGAATTTAAGTAAGTATTCTATATTCATTAGTAAGTTTCATTTATTAATAATGACTATACATATTCAACATCATTTCCAATCTTTATTTTCATATATAAACAAAATAAATTTTCAAAACAGACATATTATCTCATGGAGGGTGGATGATTTTCTATATTATATATTTAATTATAATTATTATAAATATGCAATCCATCTCCATTGTGAGATAGAGATAATATGATTATTATTTAAAGTATACATATATTTATTTAGTTTACTATTCATCATTAAACTTATAAGCCTATATTATATCATTAAATTATAACAACATTTTCAATCATAGATGTTGCCTACAAGAAAGTCAGTTTTCTTATCAAATATCATGAATGTATTTACTCCAAGTCAAACATCTATTATGCTCAGTCTCCTTTACCAATCTCATAATCATTTTATAGTATTTTTCTAAATGCACTTAATCCTGAGTCGGTTTAACGTATTTGTAAACTAGGGCTTCATCTTAATAATTTAATCTTTATAGCCATTTATACTTACTAATGGTAGTTATTTAGAGTATTTATAGTTTGAGCTAAATAATTATTAATTGAATTGTTTAATAGGATCATTTAGATCATTCGCATTATAAGGCGCTAAATCATATGAACTCGTAATTTATTTTACTCTATGATGCAAGTGATCGTCCTTAATATTCGCGCTTGGTAAAGTATATAAAGAAACTGGGATGTTTTATTATATGTCAAGAACCTGGTGATAGATCTTAGAGGGAAGAATATTCAATCGATAATTAAAACATTTAAAGAAACTTACACCATCTTCAGGTTAAAAATAGATAAAAAAAGAGAATATATTTGCAGTAATAATATTATAACGAGTTGTACCTTGCTGTCGAAGGCAATGGTTGAAAAATAAATCATACCTTGATTAAGAGCAACATGTATTCATTTCAGCCTTATTTCAAAGTAATTATAGAGTTAAGAAAAAATATGCTTGTATCATTAACTATTTATGGAAAGAAAGTGCCTTTAACTTCTACCCTGCTGTAAGCAAACAATAGAAGCAACAAGAGAAATTGAGTAAGTAGTACGTGAGAGTTCAATAAACGAGTAATTCAAACTATTTTCTTTTTGGAAATGACGTAGAAAAGGTTATGAGTCCTCGCTCACTCAATTTCTAAATATCTATCTAAGAGATAAGATATGCTACCAATCTTGAATGTCTTCTTCAAATTATTTTTCTTCTTTCATACATAGATTGAGAAATAGTTATTAAAGCACTTTTGAAAGAATCAGTTAATTGTGAATACATTTGAAATAAGATAAGGCAAGAAATGTTAGAGAACGAAGAACAATATTTTTGTTAAACAAAAGAATACTATATTTGCATCTAAATGATTCAAGTAAAGTATTGGATTGCTTCAATACCTCAATTAGTCCCTAATGATTATAGAGAGCAATACTACTTATAAAGCTTCAACATGATGCCATCTTAAGTTTTTCTTACTATAATGAGCAATCAAAGTTAAGTGGATAAGTTTTTTTCGTAAAGGTTAAACCACCATATTCGGAAGCTTTGCCGAAGTTTCGGCTTTAAATTATTGTTTGAGCCTAATTGAATTGAATTCCCCTACATTTTTTTATCTTACATTTTCTTGGTTAGATACTTTTAATATTTTTTAATTTTAATTTAAATTTTTTATTTTAATACTTTATAATATTAATTTTATATTATTTTGCAAAAAATCATTATTGGTAATATAACCTCCGTATTGAGGCTGGAATTTATCTTGAGATGTAATTTCCTTCTAACCTTTCACTACTAGAAATTTCTATGTATCATTTATATCTTTCATTATTTATTACTTTAAGTTTTTATAAATTATTGTAATAATGGAAATGATATTTTAGAAAGTATAAACAAAATGGGGAGACTGTTATAAAAGAATAAAAAAATGAAATAAATTAGTATAATATTTTAATCAATCTTAACAAATGTTTGCTACTTTGTAACTAGTTCGAATTAATTTCATATGATACTAATCACTAAACTAATTAATTAATCAAACATGTATTATTCTTATATTTATTTTTTTTTGACTTTTCCGAATCATTTCTATTTTTGTTCATCGATCAAGTAGATGCTGTAGCTGATCTTCAAGTTTTTCATAACTTTCATAGATACCCTGAAGATATCTATGAAAGTTATGAAAAACTTGAAGATCACCTACAGCATCTACTTGATCGATGAACAAAAATAGAAATGATTCGGAAAAGTCAAAAAAAAAATTCCATGTTTAATTAGTTGATTTATTAATTAAATTGAAATAAGGATATACTCAAACTTAATTCATATTTGTGACTGTTTAATGTTTAATCATGTGTATTGATATGAACATAATTTTATTTGATATCATTTTCGACTTATTTTTTAACAAGCTCCACATTTTAATTATACTCGCTTAAAAATATATAAATAAGGAGAATAAAGTAGCTTTTAATGGATGTTTATTCTATTAATATTAAATGAATAATTTGCAAAATAATAATTGATTTTTTATTTGATTTATTTTTAAATCATTTCAACTTCTATGAAGAGAAATAAATTAGTCTGAATTAGTAGTTTATGAGATTAGTAATTTTATGTTTGTAGTCCAGCTCAATCATGATTTTTCTAAGCGTTCTTGCATATTCTTAATTTGTAATGGTTAACATAAATTTGAAATAATCATGCTAATAGTATATATCATTATCATTTAATACAATTTCTAAATGATTAGCACGAGATAAGATTTACTAAGTAGAAATGGAAAGAGAGGAACGATTCAGAGATAATAAGAGTATTTCTTTTAAATCAGTTAAAGATAAATTCATTTTTTTAATTTTATTCTTATAATTTTAGAAATATAAATGTTAATCTATTGCCTACTCAATAGAATAAAGTAGATTGATCTTGAATTTTCGAATAAACGCAAATGAATATATTAAAAGCATTGTTTAAAGCATCAATATCTGTATTAGTTTCTTTATTTTCTTCATCAACTCCATCCTGCTTAACTTTTCAAATATCATTTAATTCTTCAACAACATTCGCGCTCTGCTCCTCATCTTTCTGGTGTCAAAAATATCTGAGTTAGTGATTGATGCAGGAACACAAACTTCTGCTACAGCTGAGTTTAATTCTGATTTTTCATTAAACCTGCTAAGGGAGAAGACTTTATTTATAAAAATCAGAATTAAACTCAGCTGTAGCAGAAGTTTGTGTTCCTGCATCAATCACTAACTCAGATATTTTTGACACCAGAAAGATGAGGAGCAGAGCGCGAATGTTGTTGAAGAATTAAATGATATTTGAAAAGTTAAGCAGGATGGAGTTGATGAAGAAAATAAAGAAACTAATACAGATATTGATGCTTTAAACAATGCTTTTAATATATTCATTTGCGTTTATTCGAAAATTCAAGATCAATCTACTTTATTTTTTTAAAAAATAATAATTCAAAGATTTTTAATCAATAAGTCAATGCACGTGTTCGTGAGAATGGAAAGTATTTGAAAATTGATAAAAAAATATAAAAGTGTTCTCTATATTTAATAACTACTGTTAGTAAATTCGCTGCAAAATATATATTATGCAGAAGCGTTATGATATTTTTACATCAATAATTGTTTTAGTGCATTTTAATTATTATTTTCTTGTCTGTTAAATACTTTTAATTTTAAAGTTCTTTCTATTTTGTATTTATCAATATTTATCAATTTAAAACAAAAATTTGCCAAATATTTTTATCAAAAAGAATAGTTTTTTATGAATAATGTTTATTTCTATTAATTTCAAGAATTAAATGATAAGTAAAATTGTTATTATTTTTTTAAAAGGTCTCTGCTCACACTCATTTTGTTTAAAGTCTCTCATTGCCACTTACTAATTTAATTTATGCCTTCTAACTATTGTCTTTCTATTTATATAAAAATATTTATTATATTGTCAATTGCATAATTATTAATAACTTTCTATAGAAAAGTAAGAATAATTCAAATAAAAATTTATGAAATAACCTCATATTCAATGCTGTTAGATTTATTTCTCCGATTTCTTAGCATATATTTTTTTAAATAATAAACAACATTATATTTTTAGCTTCCTTAGGTACTATTGATATTATCCATTCTCCTTCACTATTTATGTCGATTCTTAATGAATTAAACATAAATGCATATTTGAATTCCTATTGTAGATATCTATTTGTTTTTGAGTTATTTTTCATTTAAATAAAAAAGAATTTCAATTTAAATAGATTTTATTTTTAATAATAATTATTCTTTAGATTTTTTATATAATTTCAAAATATTTATTTTTCTGTATAATTGTAATTAATATTACTGTGTCTTTTCTACTAGAAAATCGATTTCTTCTATAAACTTATTAAGTATACTGGTAATGAATTAAGCTATTGCCTGGATAATTTATTGCTTAAAATGCTGTTATTGTAATTGTTGGATCAATCACCCTTCTATTTGTTACTACTCATAAATATACTATAAAAATAAAATTTATTATGTTAGTGGTCTTCGCCACCATAATTATTTTCATTATATTATATTTCTATATAATTTGTTCATGTTATCTTGCATTCATTTGAAATAGGCCAGAATAGCTTATTCCATTCTTTGAAAGAATCATTCAAAGAATTACTTTAAAAAAATTTAAAATTATTCTTATTAAATCTATAAACATATTGGTAATTAATTGACTTTACTATTTTTAACCCTATTAAATCAAATTTAAAATTAAGAAGTATTTCATTTATTTAAACTAAATTTATATACAAAAATAAATTATTGAAAATATTGTTTATTATAATTTTATTGATCAATAATGATAAAGTTTTTTTCCTTGGCTAAAATGGTGATGATGATAATAAAACTTATATAAACCTTGTTAGATGTTTGCATTTATATTAAACTAATACTTATCATAACACCTAAAAAGAGCAAAAAATTAGCGAGTCTAATAAAAAAAATATAGAAAATAATTACCGAAGAGAGAACATTGAAAGTAGAAGTGAAGCTCTGTGGCAAGTTATTAACTAAAAAGATTATTGCAAAGATGATGTGCTCCTTCCAATCCATTAAGATCTAATATAATGACATTATTTAAAAGAAAGAACATATCATTGTACTAATAAGGATAAGAGAAGATTATTAAGTAAGAAAATTCAATAATCAAAGAGAGAAACTAACAGAATTTGAATGGTACCTTCCAAATGATGGAGCAATATCGCAATCAAGAAAAATGATCATATGAGGAGGATGATCATTTGTAAAAGAGAGCTTTTAAAATTAAATTTCAGAAACAAAAATTAGAGGAACATAGCGGCTAAAAATATAGTCTAAAATAATTATTAGGGCCTAACATTTTATTAAATTATTTTCTTAGATTTTTTAAATAACAATAGATTAAAGTATAAAACAGATGAATTATTATCTAAAATATTCCGAAAACTCATTGAAAAGATTCTTAAGAAAACAATTCTATAGAAAAGTAATAAATTATTTTATTTTAAAATCAATTTTTTAATTACAAGTTCAAATTATTTTATCAATATTTGATGGTGCAATTTAAATAACTGATGTACAGTAAATGGCAAAAAACATTACATTATATTTATCATATTTTATTTTACACAATTTAACTTCAACTGTAGGTTCTTGAATTTATTTATTGCAAGTAATGATATTTTATATTTTTAATCAATTTACCAATTTTTTTAGATATTTTAGCTGGAAAGTATTCATTATTTAGTGATTTTTTCCATAAAAGCTCTATTGAAGGGAGTTTTATCCTAATTGTTTCAAAAGTAGTCTTGATTTATCCAACTTTAGAGATAGTTCTTATAAGATTAATGAGTAATTAAAGTATAGTTCGACTCAAACATTTAAAAAAAAAATTATAAGTATTTAAGATGAGATAAGAGAATAAAAATTAAGTAATTCTATACATAATTTGTTATTTTGAAATCTTATTAAGGAGTTGTCAATGGATCTATTTTTATTATTTATATAAATATTTCTATGTAAAATTTCACTTTTCAACAGAGTTAATTCATATTTTAATCTAAAATTGATTTTACATCTATCATTGATGCATTTATTTTATTTAATAAATATTGTCCCTCGCTCATTAATACTCTAAAATATTCAACTACTTCTTTTCTTATCTTTTATACTATGCTATACTTCATTTTCATTTTATCTTATGTTATTATAATTTCTTAATTTATTTTAATATTTAAAACTATATTCTACCATATGATTCTAAACATCATTATTATTCTCTTTGTTTTAAGAATATCCATCCAAATATTAGCTTGATTATATTTACGTTAAAATTATATTATTATGTCTAAAACTGGGTATGATGGTTTTTAAATTTCTAAAAGTATGTAATTAACAGTATTTGAATTCTTATGGTAATCTTACCTGCAAAGAATTTCTTGTTGCTATGTAAGACTTGAATCCATGATCTCTATATTAAGAGCAGCTGAATTGAAACGCTTTTATTTTTTCGGTAAGTAAGCATTAATGAAGTTAGATTCGACCACTGTTATGATTACTGCATCTTCCAAGAATAGCTGCGCATGCAGTCTAGATACCCATAATCCCTTCTCATTAAATATTGTGTCACTATACTTTATATTAGTATTAATTTCCGTACAGCATTCAATATTAGTAATACTTGAAATTCGAGTTTCGGGGTTTATCAAAACTTGATTTCAGCTCCTTTTCAGAGTGCAAACACTTGGCATATTGAGATTCTTAAATTCTTACACCTTACAATGTTTATCAAGTAAGTTATGATATAGGATCGAGCCATTTCTTGTTTACAACTGATTGCAATAGCGATAACTTTAAGATGAGACTAATTGATCCTTGTATTCCTCCTTTCATCCTTCAGCTTTAGCTTTGAAGTAAGCATTTTGTGTTCCAACTCATTCATAAGCTTTTCAATTGCTTTATATACAATCTTTGATCAACACCCATTTAAAGTGCTGTATCCTTTAATTTTATGCCTTCCAATTTGTATTGCTAAACGACATATATCTTTTTTTATTTTATCTTTGTTTTTCTGCTTTTTAGGTAAGGATAAGGATTTTATAGAATCCATTGGCTAGTTTACAGTCAGAGTGCTAAATAAATTAAAATTTCTCCCCTCCCTTGCTTGATATATTGCAGGTTTACCAAAGAGCATCATACTACTCTATTTTTAGGTACTTATTCATCAGTTTTGGATTTCTTTAGCTAGCAGACTGCTGTTTGTTCCTAATTTTACAAAGACACTGTTCTAGTTCTTAACATAGCTGGTAACTAAACTTTCAACATTAGCTGATGATACTTGACCAGTATTTTATATTGGGAGTATATTTATATAAGTATAACGATTGTCGATAATGGCACCTGCCTATTATTGAGGAGAGAACAAGAGAGTTTTACTGGTTTTAGATTTGAGGGAAAGTTTTAAACACTACTAATGTCTTCATAACTATAGTCTTCTACTATACATTTCAACAAGCACTACTTTATTTCTTAAAACTAATAATTGCATATTAATCTTTAGTTCAAAATCGTCTTAGAGAAGAAGAAATTGTATGACTTCTTTATTTTGGGAGGACTATCAAATAAGCTTAAATAGTATATTTCTAGGTAGATTAATCAATTTAATCAAGATTTCGAATTTCTCTTGATTTATATCGATTTTATTATTTCAGAGTACTTTAATTATATAAATTCTAAAAATATTTATTTTAATGTAATATTATTTTATAAAAGATAAATAACTGATTTATTATGGTGATCGTTAAAATTAAATATTATTTATAATAAATTGATAATTATTATAAACAACTCTAGGTTGCTTTTTATTTTAAATAAATACTCTGTTACTACTAGTACCACTACTACCACCAGAAAAATCTAATTAATTATTATTAAAACCTTAAGTAAATTTTATTTCCTCCTCATCTTAATCAAGTCATGTAAATAAAAGGCCATTGAATGTCATCCCTTATGTAAAGCAGGTCCTCTTCATCGTCGAGCTTTCACTCTCCATCCTGGCGCTGCTCTTCTCTGGCGATTAGCATTTCCTGCTCAAGTTGCCTGCTACCATCTTTTAACGAGAGATTAGAATGACTTCTTGATGTTATTAACGACTGCCGATTGTTACACTTGGAAATTAGAAACTTTAGTAGCCATCTTTGGTGTGAGAACACTTTAAAATATGACCTCGATGTGCAGGAATAGAATGAACTCAAGAAAATGGGAAGGGAGCTCTTTCACTCAAACACTCTAAGAAAATAGAAGCTACCAAATTATGATGAAAGAAGATTAAATGATGACAGAAAATTCTAAATGAATTTTTTCAGCAATTCTAGTACAAGGATGATAAGGAGTCCATCGATTTGACACTTTGGGGGTAAAACTCCAGGACTGTACTGAATCATACAACGATCAAGACATGTGCATCATACCGTTTAATGAAGGCTTTTATTCAGAGAGGTTCGTTGAGGGAGTAACAGCTCCCTTATTCATAAAAAAAACAAGCCACCAAGAACCGGTAATATTTAAAAAAACACATAAGAACAAGATTTAATAATTAAGAAATTTGTGTTTTTTTTCAACTCAAAAAGTGTTCATTTTAGTGAATTGACTACTATTCTTTGATTAAATTAAAAATATTTTAACCTTATACCTATAATTCATCGGATTCATTAGATTATTTTTATTATTAATTTAAAAATAAATTCTTTTTATTTAAATACTTTAATTAATATTTTTTTTTTAAGTAATTGCTTTTATGGGGGGGTTCTAAGTCTGTTCCACACAATTTTTTAAATAATACTTCGGTACCATAATAAAATTTTTTTTACCCCAAAATCCTAAGTGGGTACCATAAGAAAAATTTTTTATTCATTCAATAAAATTAATATTGTAGGGATACATTTAATTTAGGAAGTTAATAATTAATAAATAATATAATAAATTAAATCGTAGTAGTTACCTTTTTGGAAACAAAGACAATATGGTACTTGTTCGATAGGGAATTAAAAATTAGTTGGACTTTATTATTAGCGGTACCCCTCTATCGCATTCCCAGAGCTAGATAACACGACTTTAATTTTTGGTGATTTGTTTAGTTGATTATTATCCCAAAATTAAAGTCGTGTTATCTAGCTCTGGGAATGCGATAGAGGGGTACCGCTAATAATAAAGTCCAACTAATTTTTAATTCCCTATCGAACAAGTACCATATTGTCTTTGTTTCCAAAAAGGTAACTACTACGATTTTAATTTATTATATTATTTATTAATTATTAACTTCCTAAATTAAATGTATCCCTACAATATTAATTTTATTGAATGAATAAAAAATTTTTCTTATGGTACAGATTTAGATTCCTCCCGCTTTTATATGTATATTTTTTATTTAAAATTATTTATATAAAAATATTATTTTTTTTTAATCTTTAATTTTATCCTGATTATATATAAATTTAAGCGGTTTTACTCACAACTTTTATCTCAAAATCCATTAGTTTTAAAATAATTATACTTTATATTTTATAATGATTGTTCGTTTGGATATATTAATTTTTACTTTATTTTTAATTTCACTAGCTTTTTATTTTGTTTTAGCTTTAATTTTTATTAATTAATTCGTTTTTCTTGCTCATAATATTATTGACTTGAAGTATTAAGTCTGAAAATTAAATTTGCTTGAAATTATATTTATCTTCATAAATACTTTTTAATATTTTGGTCATATCATTTTACCTTAAATCAAATTATTTCATACTTATGAGATTAAGTATTAGTCATATCATGATATTTTATGGCAAATTTAAAGTTTCTTAATTTGTTATAGAAAAACTTTATTTCTGAAAATGAAAACACAATACAATATTATAAATTTACTAAATAAGAGATAATTTTGTTAAATTAATTTTAGGATAATTCTTTAATGCCTCTGATTTTATTATGATTAAGAAAATATAAGGTTTGTAGACGCTACTTATAAATATGAATAAAACTCTTTTTTTTCACAATAATCTCAGGTGATGCTCTAGTTAAGCTTAGATACATCCAAAGAGTTCATAATTTATAATTATTTAATAAAATTCTTATTTCCTGAAAATTAATATTAAATAAATGTAAATTAGTGGATTTAATTTTTGTTTGAATATTTTAATTATTACACTTTTAATGAATTTTGTTAAATTATCATAACATGGTTTAGAAAAAAGTTAGCAAGAAATGGTTATTTGAAGCTTATTATTATTTAAATACATTTAAAATGGGAAATTTTAAGAAATGCAATATAATTTTTTTATTTATTAATTATCTGCCTCTCGTTCAAATTTGATTAAAATATAAATATTACTGTTCAAAATGTGCAAATTTTGAGTTCTTATATCTATTAAACAAGGGAGCCATTTTGTCTGCATATATAAATAATACTTTTAATTAATAATTAATTTTAAAATGTCATTATGAATCTTGTTCCTCTGCCTCTATGTCACTTATGCTTGTCCTTTTAGAGTTGCTATTTTTATATGATTTTTCACGTGTGTCTTCGCTTCAAATGCGCCCATCCTCAATTTTTCCAATAGAAAGTTTGCCAATTGCACTACATTAATGGGAAATTATGCTTTCCTGATTTACCCTTCATTTTTAGGTGACACGATGAAACATTTCCTATATTAGCAATCTTTTTTTTTCCTTTATGCATTTTTTGCCATAATTGGTCATTGGTTTTACAGTCTTGTAAAGTATCGAACTTCAATTCTACAGCATATCCCTTGTCTTCAAGGAATTTCTTCATCGAAGGAATTTATCTTTGCTAAAGAAGTTCTCAAGATTCATATCATTGATCAAAAATTTTTGTGGCACCTTTTCAAGTCATTTAGTCTTCACATGAAAGTGAGAGGGCAGGGATTTAGTTATTCACATATAAATATGGACTCTTTCATTACAATATTGTGCTCTTGATAATGTTTGTTGCCTATACAACCAAAGCAGTGAATTTTTTATCTTCTTTCTTCAATAGTAGAGAGCATCGAAAACCTCTTCGTCTAAGTTTTCACTGCACTTATCTGAAAGCTTTTTAGGCTCTTCTTATTAATGCTTGTCGTTCTATTCATATCATTACAACTGCTCCTTTAAGGATATATATATATTAATTTTCGCCACGATACCTAATTTTATTTAGAACCTTGTGAGCATAATTTAATGTTTAATATTACTGAAAGATCTGTGCGATGGCTTCAGAATCTCAAATGTTTGAATGAAGATGTTCTAACTAAGATACCCCTCCCACCATAAATTAGCCCCCTCTCCAATCTACTTCCCACCCTATAAATTCCTTTTTAAATGAATATATTTTTTCATACTGTGAATCTTACTCAATCATCGCTTTCATATTTATATTATAGAAGTTATTTTATTAATTTCAATTTATAGTAGATCTTTTTTTACTCAAAATTTTAATTTCATATATCTTATATTTAAATTTTAAAAGAATTCTTTTTAAACATATAATTGACTATATGCATAAATTTTATTTTTGCGAATTTGAATATCATAAATCAACTGTGTGTTTAATGATTTAAGAATCAAATAAATTAATCATTCACTAGTTAATACTAAAAACAAACCATCAATCTTAGTCGTGACGTAGACGTATCTGAGTGAGTCGACGTGGCAATTCCGTGACTTGTCAGTCATGAAGTAGAAAATAAATCAACTTCATTATTCGAAAAAACAGACATATAACTTTATTTTAATTCTCAAAGGTCTTTTGCAATTATAAATAATTTTTTAAAAAATGTAATATAGAATTATATGATGGTTTTTTTTTATTATGACAAATGAAGTTGATTTAAGATATTCAAGTTTTCAAAATAAAATTTGTTTATTTAGTGAATATTTTTTTTATAGAGAAAACCTTTTTTAAAAAATTGAGTATACGTTATATTCTTAAAGGAGCTTCAATATTAAAAGGTCGACGAATAATAGTGAATTTAAAAATAACATGTATAATATAACTAAGAATTTCATGAATGAGTTAGATTGATGCATGAAAAATAAATTCATATAAAGAAGGCATTATATTTGGTGTGGAGGACGTATCTTTAGGATGAGGAGGGGATTGGGAGGGGTTCTTAGTTTGAACATATAGGTATTATTTTAAAGACGTCTACTATATTTTTAGCGGTAAATTCTTTCACAAATGAGTTTTATTTCTTTTTTGTGGAACTAACTTTATATAATCAATAATTACAAGAGGAGCTACCTTTCGATATTTAAATTTTCATCTTATTTTTGTTCCCGTAAACATGAAATGAAGAACTCTTTTGGAGTTTATTGTTTTGTTCTGACTTTTAAAGGTTCGATTTTTTAAATAACTGGAATCCACCTCTAATCTATTTTTTGAGTACTCTTTATTTATGCAAACTAAGTCTCTAGATATCATAATATAAATTAAGACATTATTGTTCTTCTAACCTTCAAAGAAATTGACGCCAGCTACATGTGATTAGTGTGTCTGAATCTTTTAGTAAATCGTCTCTTCCATGTTCTATAACAGATCCCGTGGAAAGAAGAAATCGTATTTGTAGTTATATTTTTTCGAATTTTGAGATTTAGAAATTTGAAATTGGACCTTAGTTTTTGAAAGTGAATATGCTATTTATTTAAACATTAATTTGAAAGACATTTTAAAAGTTATTATTAATTAAAAGTAAAATTAATATATTCACACAAACCGAATCCCTTATTTAATAGAAATAAGTTTGCTTAACTTGCACAATCTGGACATTGATAATTATGATGATAATGATGAATAACTTAAGGTAAGATGAATCACTGATTTACTAATCGGCTAAAAATGCTATATCTCAAAGCTTTTCTTAACGTATAAGTTAAAGCTATAAATTTTTTATAAAGAAATCATAAAATACCCTAATATGGAAATATTATACTATAGAATACTAATAAATAGTATTGTTAGACGATACTTTACTAACTATCTTATATAATTTAAATCTTATAAAATGCCTTTTAATCTTAAAATAATTAAATAAACCTTACTAAATATAATAAATTAAAGTTTTATATATTATTACACTGTAATTAAAAATTAATATTAAATTCAGGATTCAAATAATTACATTAAGATTTTTGATAATTCTAAATAGAATTATTAGATTATAAATTGAATTATACTAGATTCATGAATAATGCTTATAAATTATTATCAATTGTATTTTAATATGATAGGAATTAAATATATCTTAAGTTATTAAGTAGAATGTATATAAAATATATCATATATTAAGATGATTTTATTATAATTAATATATAAGTTCGTTGCTAAGTTTTGATAATTAAGCAACGGACTCTAAATAATAATATAATCTCAATATTTAAAAAATGGCATAATTTCTAATAAGAAATTAAAAGAGGGAATATAAAACTAGAAACAAAGATCTCTAGTATTAAAAATATAAGTATTATTTTTTTTGTTATTACTGGTGCTGTTATTATTAAGCGTTTATATTAGTTAGTTTTAATTATTCCTTGTGGCGAAATATTTATTGCTTAAATGCATGTCTTTTGCGTAATTTATTTCTTCAGTTGATTCGACTTTGGCCGTTTGGACCTATGTGCTTCTCAAAGGGTGATCCTGGGGGCCTTGTCTCTTGATATCCTCTCCAATGTCATTACTATTCTCATCGGATCCCGACCTATCTTGAGCACGCCCTTTATGAGAGATGATCCTGGAGGAAATTCCCTAGTCTGAACCGGTTAATGTGCAAACCACTGAAACCTGATCACTTTTTGCTTCATTCGCATTTATAAAAGATATTTTTCAGGTTTTTTGTTGTTGTCATCTAGCAATGTGTCCAGAGTTTTTTTGTAATCAGCTTGAACTCTTTAGCAATAACGATAATAGTTTTACAATGATTATTATATTTTTGTTAATTTATTAATTTGGTGATAATTAAATAAATATTTGAAATAATAATAATTATTTAAAAAAATTGACGCATTTGACACATTTGACAGGACCTTTTTAATGGTCAAGTGATCTTAATGATTTAGAGAATTAGTGATCACCTCTACTCCTTTGCCATTTAAGTATCTTAAGAAATCGACAGTAAATCATTTGAGGCTCTTGAATTGAGCAATGTTGCGAAGTGTGATTTCAAAAGGTTCCCCTTTGATACGTTAAGCCTAGCAAAGCACTACATGTCTCAACAGGAAGAAGATGACACTGATGACAAAGACTCACAAGAAGATTAGATAAAGAGAAGAGCCGAGTCAGTTGAAGGAACAATTGAAAGCAAGCTCTAAGAAGACAGTAAATGACTGCTTTTATATTTCATATATGCAGTCATTTACTGTCTTCTTAGAGCTTGCTTTCAATTGTTCCTTCAACTGACTCGGCTCTTCTCTTTATCTAATCTTCTTGTGAGTCTTTGTCATCAGTGTCATCTTCTTCCTGTTGAGACATGTAGTGCTTTGCTAGGCTTAACGTATCAAAGGGGAACCTTTTGAAATCACACTTCGCAACATTGCTCAATTCAAGAGCCTCAAATGATTTACTGTCGATTTCTTAAGATACTTAAATGGCAAAGGAGTAGAGGTGATCACTAATTCTCTAAATCATTAAGATCACTTGACCATTAAAAAGGTCCTGTCAAATGTGTCAAATGCGTCAATTTTTTTAAATAATTATTATTATTTCAAATATTTATTTAATTATCACCAAATTAATAAATTAATTAATCTTAAATAGGATAAGTTGACATAGAATCCACTGTCAAGTGTGTCTGGTGGTCAAATACGTGTATTTTACCCTGCAGCACAAAATTTCCAAGTTTCAAGTGCTGTAAAATGACAAGTCCGATCAAAATAATCTCGGAAATACTAATCTGATACGGTTTGACCTTAAAAATATAACATTCAGTAGATCAGGCTAAATCTGATCTGTAGATGAGTCTGATTAGTGGGAGTTATAATTAATATTATTTATTTAAACTTGTATTTTATTGTTCTTACTTCCACGATTCAATTCTATTTTAGCAATAAAAGTTGTATTTATTGCATTAAAATATGATATTCCTATATTTTAAAGCCTACTATGACATTGCAGATCTCTTCTATATCGAGAAGTATCTGTTCTATATCTTATAAAATATTGTTTATCTTATTAGACGTCTAATAGGCCATATTTGAACTCATAAAAGGTGATGATAATTAAAATATATTTACTTATCTAGGTGATTTAAAATAGAAACTGATCTCGACACTCCTGATATTTTCATTATTAATCGTATATAATGATAACCTAATAAAGATTAATATTGGTTTCGTTTAGTTATATTTATCCTTTACTATTTTTCTATTCAATTTAATAAATATGTTTTATTGTAATTCTTTAAAGGAGATCAAATAAATTCAATCATTTACGACAAGTTTTGAATTTTTCATATAATTTCATTGATTATTATAAAGGTAACTTCCTAAATCAATGTCATTAATTAATAAATGAACTCGTCAATTCAATAGTATTTAAAAGATTACCAATATAATTTTCACATCCATGTTCCTGTAAAATATTCTTTTTAGTGGTGAATTTATAAAATTCTTTATATTTTTATGCTTATATTAAATATTTTTAAGAATAAAGTAGTTATAATTTAATTTAAAAAAATTTTTTTTATAATTACAAAACATTATAATAATATATATATCCATAATTTTTAATTGAATTTTTATATTTATTAGTTGTTTTCTTTTGAAAGTTTAAATCATATCTTCATTTCAGGCCTCTGAAAAAATAAGAGTAAAGAATTAAATTTGATTTTAATTATAGCTTTAAAATAATTAAAATTTTAAAAATTATATTATTAACGAAGATTCAGAGATTCTAGGAATACACATCGAATTTAACTTGTCATAATCTATCACTTTAATTAATTTGTTAATTATTTATTTTTTCCTGATGATTTGTGACAACTATTATCTGAATTTTATGACTTTAAGTTTAATTTTTTAATTATATAGTGTGTATCTTCTAGTATTAAAGTTTAAAATAATTACTATATCACCATATAAATTCGAATTTAATTTTAATAAGCTTTCAGAAATCTAGCTACCAAGGTAAATGTATTTTAAATGACAAGATTCGTTAACTGTGTTAATGAAGCTCTTTTACCAGTAAGTATTGATAATTTAGTTTGTATATTTTAGTAAATTAAAAAGCAAATCTTTTATAATGATTTATTCTTTATTATAATTAAAGAATAAAAATCAAAAATATTTAGGTTTCTTAATATACCCTCATTCAAATTAACTTTCAATTGAAAATATATTTGTAAAATATTCTATTATAAGATTTTTACACTTATACTCGATTAGTATCTGTTTCTATAAAAATGTATATATTTTAAATTGATTTAAGATCTCCTTAAAAATATATGTAAGGATGGTTAATTAAATACTTCGTGTATTAAATAATCAATGATATTTTGCTACCCTTCCTTATTAATTAGATTCATTCATAAATTAATATTGGAAAATTACAATTATATAGTCATTTTTTAGCTATAATTAAAATTTTATTTTATTTTGCAAACTAAATCATTATAAGATATAAATATTCCATTTAAATTATTTAACCGATATTATGTTTGAAAAATCTTTAATTATTCAGCAATATACTATTTTTATTAATAGTAAGATGCATTTGAATTAAAATTGTCTGTGGAATTTAAATTTTATATTGATTATCTAGTACAGGTCCTTTTGCCATGATTTAGTCGCACCCTTATTTTAGTTTATTGAAATGCATGATGATTGTTCAACTAAATTATTTGAAGTTTAATTATTAAATTTACATTACTTTTTATAATTTTAAACAGATTATTTAGAGGCTTATGATTAGCTTAGTCTAATAAGAAGAAATCAGTTTAAATTTAGCTATCATCATATAGATTAATGTGGAATTGGATATATAAATATATATTTTTACAATTAAAATTTAATACTAGAAAAATTAAAATCAATATTTATCAAATAGTACAATTCAAGACAAAATGTAAAAATAATACAGAATTTTGACCAAAAAATTAAAGATTCAACTTAAGGCATACAAGTTGAGAAAAATAACCATTAATTTTGATTTCAGTAGTTAATTTACATAAACATTAATAAAGTAGTGCAAAAACAGATTGATTATATCTGATATACTTAATTGTTATGATTTATCTCGAATGTTGACGAAATCTAGTTCACAAATGTTTTCATAAAGAATTTGGAGTGGGGAAGTTTCCTGAACTTTTTTTAAAAATAAAATTTAATAAATTTTACATAATTCAAAAATTTAACATTTAATGACCGATTAAATATTAAGAGGATATTGATAAATCATTTTGAAGTTCAAGAAAATAATAATCGGTAGTGTTAATAACAGAAATGAAAGAGCATTAAGAAATATAATTGGATAATTTGTCGAAAGTGTTGTACAATAATTGCAGATGGTTGGATGGTTACAAGTTTCTTGGAAATAATGGATCTCTCATGGAACTTATATTCATTAACCAAGGGGATGATATGAGTAGTACCTAGAGTTTAGATAACTACTAATAGAATTAAGAACATTGAATTATTTCAAAAACTTTAGAAATATATATATAGAGTGGATCAATTCCAGCCTAACATGCCTAAGAGTTCTTAAATTAACTGATATTCAGAAGAAACGAGATAATAATTAGGTTCCAGGCTAATAGAGAAATTGACTAATTGATTAATAAATTAAGTATAATTATAACAATCAAATTAGTCAGGAAGTTGCTTGATAGTTATTATAAAGATTAAATTAATTAAACAATTTTTTTTAGTGCAAGCAACTTCCCTAAAAATTTTATTTATCATAAGATAGTGCAGGAAACTTCACCCCCTCTAAATTTTTATTATATATGCTAAAATATCTATTAAACTTAAAATATTGAATAACCTTTTTATTCTCATCTTCTGACAGATAAAAAGACCTTCAAATACAGTAATATTAAATTCTTTCTAAATATTCATTCGATTTTAACAATAATGACTATTTATAAAATTTTTAAATTAAAGAAGAAATAGTGAGAGAAACTGAAAATCTTGATGAGAGAGGTATCTACAAAGCTCACATGAAGACATAATATTCTAAACCCAAAACTCCTTAATGAAGTTTATAAGTGCTTTGATTTGTAGAGAATTTGTTAGGGTTTGAGGTTATTAATTAAATGCGAGACAAAAATTACAAGCTTATGGGGTCTATTTATGATGAAGATTATATAGATTTAGTGTTTAAACTGCGATATGGATGTGATATATACATTGAATAAGTCAAACCAGTATTCAATTATAAGTCATTTGCATTGCTCTTAAAGCGAAGTCCATCAACTGTTCGATCACATTGCATTTTAACAGTTTAACTATAGCAATAATAGCTGAATTCCAAGCCTTAGAGGAAGTCAAAGTTTCAATAGAAGCATATTGACTATCTTATTAATGAAAAAACTTTGAAATATTGGACTCACATCTCTCTCGACCAACGAGCTATTACGTTTCATCGTCATTTCCCTGAGTTGAAGATCTCTGCATAGTCTGTTGCAAACATTTATAAACGAAATGGTATCTCTTACAAAGGTGTGAATCGTAGCAAGAGAGTGATTGATTTCACTCTGCCATTTTACAAAAACAACTTAAATTATATTTATAATTAAATGCAGATAGCCTAATAGAATAATATTAAGTTTATTCATGCTGACGAGGCTATGTTTACCTTCAACACTTTCATCTCGAAGTCTTTGTATAAGAGATATAGTAATATAGAAGTATGACTAGAAATTCAAGGTATAAACAATGGCAATTCTTGGATGTATTAGCGAGGATGCTGGCTAAGAAACTTATGTTATTCATGCTCGCTCTATTAAGACAGAGCAATATATTAAGTTCTTAGAGCAGCTGAGAAAGAAGTACCCTGAATAAGAGATCATACTATTCGTTGATAATCTATCTGTTAATAAGACTTAAGAAACAAGGAAGAGTTATGAACAACTTAGAATAATGGCAATGATCAATGTACCTTAAAGTCTATAGTTTAAAGGAATTGAGTTCTACTGGGGTATATTAAAAGGTCATTACAAGAAACTGCTGCTCTACCACTTGATGCATGACCTACCTATCGATACAGTAGATTTCATTAAAAGCTCAGCGAAGAGAGTAGATAATTAATTGGTTTAAAAGTGTGTTAAAGAAGGGAGAGTGAATTTATATAAATAAGTTTTGTAGTTAAGTTAATGAATATATAAATTCACATTTAAAATTATTTAGAGGGAGCTGGCTTCTCTTTCTTTTCTTCAACTTCTTGCTTCCCTCCTCCTAAGTTTCTTCTCTTGATGCCAGTTCCAGCATCTATGTTCATTGACTCTGGAGGCCAAATATTTGAACAAAGTCTCTTGCTAACTTCATACTTTGTCTGCGACTTTCGCTCTCTGTGAAGCTTGCTCTATTCCTTCATCAAGAAGATGCCAGTACCAGATTTTTCTAAAGAGTTAAGCTACAAATCTTACTTGAAATATAAGGGTGCTTCTGCAGCTCCGATAGCTTGCTCTCACTTATCTTGATCCCTTTTTTGTCCTTATCTTCTGATGGGATGCTGTACCTTTTCTTATGAGATTCTTGAAAAATTTCTTTCAAGTAATCACCTTTAATTGTTGCAAGTATGCCAAAGAAATAGGTTTCTTTCAGGTAGTTTGTTTGACAACTGCTTCTTAGCAGGCAGGTACAGCGAAACCTCTGGGTCATTCATAGCATCATCACATAAGTTTGTCACTGAGATTTCTGGATAGTTTGGAATTTCTGCAAACTTTACATCTTAGGTTTTCAATGCTTTCTTCTCTTCGCAGAGTATTGCTCTTAAAAATGAAATTTTGGGGGGGAAGTTTCCTGCACTGTTTTTTTATTTATGTTAAATTTAATAAATTTTACTTAAATTAACAAATTTACTTTTTTTATGACCCATCAAATATTAAGAGCATATTATTCATCATTGAAGTAGCTCAAGAAAATATAGTATAATATTATATAGGTATGGTAAGAACAAGATAAATTGAATCAGAATTACACTGACAATTGGATACAAATTTTGAAATTACTTTAGCAAAGAAATATAAAATTTAAGAGACAGAACCTACAAATATCAGATGATAAATGTCAAAGTTTTTGGAATCTTAAGAAAGATATTGACTATTGATTAATAAATTAAAGTAATTATAACAATAAAATTAGACCTGAAGTTAGTTGATAGTTTTTTTAAAGTGTAATTTAATTTTAAAAAATAAAAAATATAAAATAAAAATAGTGCAGGAAACTTCCCTAAAATTTTTTTTTTATCATAAACCAGTGCAGGAAACTTCCCACCCCGAAATTTTAATACCTTCAATCGTTGGCAGGAACAAACTAAATGCATAATAAATGTTAGCCACTATGATTTTATTACCTTGCTACACCAGATAGCGATGCAAATACTCCTTGCTTCTAAATTATTTAATCAATTCTTGTGCTTGCACTCTTTTCATTGCATCATTCATTGACACCATCTTGTCTACAGATCTAAGAAATTATATTCAAATTTAAGTTTATTGATTTCAATTATATACCTCTGTAAAACTTACTATTAAATATGGGAATCTTATGGGAGGTGAACCTCTAAGAAGGATATAGAGAAGGTTTTGGGAACTGGTTTCAAACTTGAGAGATTGATATCAATTTCTACTGTTATAGTTCCATATTTTTTAATTTAAATTGGTACGTACTTAATTTGGAGCAGCTTCTAAAATGCTAGTACTTAATTAGGAGCATAAATTAAAGCTAGTACTTAATTAGGATCACCGTAATTTTAATCATAAAATCACAAAATACCTCCTAAAGCAGTACGTACTTAATTAGGAGCACCTCTTAAATCGGTACGTTCTACAATCAACTTATTATTGAAATTAAAAATGGTTACTTTTTCACCCATATAGAGCTGGATCGTCTCTTAACACTCATAATTCTTCTCTAATACTTTAAGAACCTCCCTTGAAACTTGTAGGCTTGCAAAGCTCTCATATAAGCTCTCAGTTATAGAGGCAGTTTCATAATTTTAAATTCAAATTTAAATATGAGCGCAACCATTTTAAGAAAAACAATAGCACTTCCATCAAACTAAACGAGACTTACCTTTGGCAGCAATAAAAAGTGTGATAACTGTGGGATGTACTCTCATAATGAACTACCAGAGCTATCACTTGAGGTCTCTGTTATTAAAATAGAAATTAATAATAGAAAATTAATGGCAAACAAGTGTGTGGGAGACAGAGAGGAGAAGAAAGTAAGAAATGAAATTTTAATGTAAGCTCAGGAAGTTGAAGTTATTTTTGTGAGTTATGTGAGAAAGATTTTGCTCATAAATCAAGCTGGTTCAGACATAAGAAAGAGCATAGAGAAGCCAAGCCCAGTGTATGCTTAAAGCATGATAAATAGATGGAAAGTATGACTGCTTTGTGTGCCATAAGCAATACTCTCATACAAGAAATTTGAAAAGCATATATTAAAAACTCACAAGAAAGATAAAGAAGTTGATCTGAAGCTTCTAAACAAAATAAAACGGAGGGTATTCTAATGTCGTAGTGCCTGAATAAACTAGAGAGTTAGAGTGAGTAAAGAAGGCACGCAACCAACTGACCTCTGAAATTACAAAAATTATTGTCAAGATTCAATACAAAAAATAAAGGTTCTTGCTTAAATTGACCTAGGAACTTCTCTTTAAAGCTACCTTATAATAGAAGACTTTTTCGATAAGAAAGTTATCAATGATCATCAATAATCATACAAGGTGTATCCCTTTAACTATCTCTTAAGTAATGATAAATATTATATGGAGTTTACAAATGAGTATCAAGTACTCACTCAAGCAAAGTTTAAAGAGTGTAGCTACTTAATCAAGCTAGATGCTGTTCCTTGCCAAGGATCATATTGCTTTCAAACTCCCACTCTATGAAATGACCCTAAAAGATTTCATAACAGATAAAAAGAATCATAAGTAACTTAGATAAATAGCAACTCAGACCGTAAAAGGTATTAAAGAGCTTCACAAGTCAGGATTTGTTCACAGAGATTTAAAGCCAGAAAATATAATGATAAACTTCTCACCAGTAAGAGTAGCAATATTGTAGAAATACATTTGAATTTGGAAAATTAAATATAATTAAATTAATAATAAATCAAAATCGTGGCAGTTAAAGTTGGCCAATTTGAACGATCTAGGGCTCATTCAATAGAGAATTCAAAATTAGCTAGACTTTACTATTGGCGGTACTATTTTATCGCATCCCCAGAGCGAGATAAATGCACTTTAATTAAATGATCTAAATTCATTAAATTATACCCTCACATTAAAGTGAAGTTATCTCGCTCCAGGGATGCGATAAAATAGTACCACAAATAGTAAAGTCCAGCTAATTTTGAATTCTCTATCGAATGAGCCCAAGATCGTTAAAATTGGCCAACTTTAACTGCCACGATTTTGATTTATTATTAATTTAATTATAATTAATTTTCCAAATTCAAATGTATTTCTACAATAATCAATTTGAACAGAGACTAAAGAGTTGAGGTATCAAGGCTTGGAACTGTAATGGGAACTCAGGGGTACTATTTAGAAAGAGAAAAATGAAGAGATGGTGACTTCTAGCGGAATGTATGGGTATTAGCAGCAATAATAATAGAGTGCGATATGCCTCGCAACGATTACTACTTTACAAGGTGCGAGAAAGATGCTAAGTAAAGAATAAGGTAGTTTATAGACAAAACCAGAGTCTCACAATAAATAAAACAAATGGCAGACTCAATAGTAATAAAACCAAACTCAAGATCAGACATATCAATAAAGCAGATAGAGTTGTGGTTATGCAAGATAAACTTTAGACCTCTACCACATGATCCAAATGTGCATTTTGAGTGATTAAATTAAAAACATTTACTAAATATTTCACTATAAAACCTATTAATAACTCCATCCCCTAACAAATTCCCTACAAATCAAAGAACTTATAAACCTCATTAAGGGGTTTTGGGGTTTTGAGTCTTGCTATAGATGTTTAATTTAAAATTGGCTTGAGTTAATCATTATAATTATCGCATCCACAACGCAACTTAAACAATAAATCTATATACTCATTTTCATAAACTGACTCGCATATACTCACTTAAATTACTAATATTTAAACATTAAACCCCAACATAGACCCTAATAAAACTCTAATAAAGTATGCGTTGATTGCAGCCTTTTATAATTTAAAAACTCAATAAAACTACTGAGGGTTTTGGGGTATGAATACAATAAAAGTAATAATATATGAGTATGCTAGATCAGAACTTTGTTTGTGATATACTCCAAGAATAATAATCAAAATTAAGTAGCTTTAAATAAAATCTAATTCTAGACGTAAATAAAATTGGGGGGTCTTAGTCGGTACCATATGAAAATTTTTTTTACACCAAAAACCTAAATCTGTACCATATAAAAAGTTGTATAATTTTCATTCAACAAAATAAATTTTTATTTTTAAATTAAATTATTTTTTATATTATTAATATTTTTTAACTTAATTATATAAAAATTTTAATGAAACGAAAAAAAAGAGATCAAGATATTGTAAATACCGCTGATCAAATTATTCATGTTTTACAATTTATAAAGGATATCAACAATGTCATTGAAGCACTTTAAGTTATTGGTATTCTTGAAAGAGATGTAAATGCAGGGAATGTTTACTAAATATTAAACTAAGATCAAGAACTGATACACATGACGAACTTTTATACCAATGCTAAAGATCCTGTAGGAGAAAAAAATCAATTCAGTAAATATTTTTATTTGACAAGCATTAACAGCCAATTTGAACTTGGTATTTATTGGTTAATCTTTACTTTGCAATTAGATATTACTAAGTATAATTTAAACATGTTTAACTACAAATTAAATTAAAAGTTAATAAAAAATATTATCTAAGATGCAAGAAAATAAGTAGAAAATTATATGGAAATTTTTCACAGTTAAAATGAAGAATAATTACATAATTAAGATATTTAAGTGGACGAAAGTTTATTTACTAATGGAAAATTTCTTTTTAAAAAAGGCTAAATTTAACAAGAAATAAATTGTAGTAGAGTTGAGAGATAAATCTGGGTTTTTAGTATGATAGAAAGACAATCAATAAAAGCTAAAGTTTATATAGTTTAGAACATAACGATTTACATTATGGGCAATAATTTAATAATACTCATAAATAGGTTCAATTTTTCATAATGATGGTTTTAGATCTTAATAAAAATATGCCATTTAAATAAGCAGGATTATAAAATAAAAGGTATGTCCATGAGGAATTAAAATTTAATATGTTTAATCAATAATAGCAACAACAATAATAATAAAATGATGATGAAGAAAATGATTAAGATTATGATTAAGAAAACAAATAAGATTAAGATGTTGAAATTAAAGATGAAGATGAAGATGAAAACAACAATGAAAATACAAGACCAAGAAATTTTAGAGGTACAAACTAAATTGTAAGTTTATGGTTTTAACTTAAAAGATATATTAAAAATATTTTTTGCGCAGTAAGAGATGAAAATTTACATGAATTTTTAATAGAGGCTCTTTGGAGAAGACATGTCAAAATGAAATAAGAAAAGCCAATGAATCCTTAGCTGAGATTTTTAATATATTATTAATTACTTAAAATCTTTGACAGAAAAATAAATATTTTTTTAAGTGGTACCGACTTAGGATTTTGGGGTAAAAAAGATTTTTCATATGGTACCGACTTAGGTTTTCAAAAATTGGGTGGTACCGACTTAGGCCCCCCCCCCATAAAATTGATGGATAAAATAAATAGCAAGTTCTTATATTGAAATGGAAGGTTTTAATTGTTTTTGAAGCTAAAGGTTAAATATTTCATTTCAAAAATTGAATAGCTAAAGAATACCTAGAGTACGTATACTTTACAGTAGTGTGAACTACTGTATAGTACCTAAAGCTTATTTATGTAAAAATAAAATATATTTTTTGAGGAAGGTGATTAAAATGTTGACATTGTGAGTAAATCATTGCAATAATATTAATGATTTACTTCATTAAATGGCTAAAATAAAATATATAATTTAAATTGCTCAAATAAACCACTATATATTCCAATACTTAATTTCTTAATAATTATATAATGAATTATAATAAGCACACTAATGCAATAATAGATTTAATAGATGCCTAGCTTCTCATACTTTATTATAAATATTGTAGGAATACATTCGATTGGAGAAAATGAATTAAAATTATTTAATCGTTAATTGCCTTCAGTTATGTTTTTGGAAAATGTCTCTAAACCCTACCAATATTATAGACTCTCGATAGCTTATAGAAAATTAGAAGGTGGTTGTTATTACTAAGGTAAAATTTTTGTAGCGTAAGATAATGAATAGATTAATCAAAATTGATGAATTCTTAAATATAGAGAAAAATCATAAAAGTCTTAAATAAGGGAAAATATAAAGAATATATAGAGTTTTGAAAATTAATAATCTCTAGAAGTATATTACAGATATACGCACGATATTTTGAAAGTGGAGCGAAAATTCGCTCTAATCGATTAGAGCGGTTTATCATGAAAAAGTCAGCTTGCTATACGGGAAACTACTTTTTGATTTTGACCCTCTTTTTAATTAAGAATACTATTAATTTTAATAAATTAAAAAATATTGTTTTAATTTTTAATTAAAACTTAAATAATTTTAACATAACAAAATTTCTCTATTAAGAATTAAGACTAGTGATAAATTATAAATTTATGGTAATAACCCCCTGCGGGGGGCCGCTAAAATATATTTTTATATTTTCATAAAATATTCTAAAAATGGTCAAAACATCAAAGTAACATTTTAAAACGTGCTAATTAGGTCTAAATGAACTTTTCGAGAAATCTATTCCAAGCTCAATCATATAAACATTCCACATTAACATCATAAAAAATTATAGATTTTAGTTAAATAATTTTAACTCTATTTCTATATTATATGATTAATAAATTTTTATTATTCACTAGTTTAATTAATTTTATAATGACTTACTGATTTAAAAGCATAAAAAGCTATTAAATTTTGTTTTCAAAAAGATCATTATACCTTCAAATATTGTATTAAAAACCATAAAATAACAGTAAGTCATTATAAAATTAATTAAACTAGTGAATAATAAAAATTTATTAATCATATAATATAGAAATAGAGTTAAAATTATTTAACTAAAATCTATAATTTTTTATGATGTTAATGTGGAATGTTTATATGATTGAGCTTGGAATAGATTTCTCGAAAAGTTCATTTAGACCTAATTAGCACGTTTTAAAATGTTACTTTGATGTTTTGACCATTTTTAGAATATTTTATGAAAATATAAAAATATATTTTAGCGGCCCCCCGCAGGGGGTTATTACCATAAATTTATAATTTATCACTAGTCTTAATTCTTAATAGAGAAATTTTGTTATGTTAAAATTATTTAAGTTTTAATTAAAAATTAAAACAATATTTTTTAATTTATTAAAATTAATAGTATTCTTAATTAAAAAGAGGGTCAAAATCAAAAAGTAGTTTCCCGTATAGCAAGCTGACTTTTTCATGATAAACCGCTCTAATCGATTAGAGCGAATTTTCGCTCCACTTTCAAAATATCGTGCGTATATCTGTAATATACTTCTAGAGATTATTAATTTTCAAAACTCTATATATTCTTTATATTTTCCCTTATTTAAGACTTTTATGATTTTTCTCTATATTTAAGAATTCATCAATTTTGATTAATCTATTCATTATCTTACGCTACAAAAATTTTACCTTATATTGATTTTATATCATCATCCAAGCGGGAAAAACCCGTTTTACTGTTTTTTGGAGTAAGCTCAAAATCAAAATATCTCACTTCCTGGAAAGATTCAGGAATATTCAATAAAGACCAGGCAGTTTTAACTTTATAGTTTCTTAATGAATTAAGGTAAGGTCAAAAGTTAATCTTGAATTTATAAGTATTAAATATCAATATCCGGCCAACTTTATCTTGAAGTTGTTGGCACCCAGAAAATTCTCTACAGATCTAATTAAATTTCTTAAAGAACTTAATTTTTAAAAATATCATGGTTCGTCTAGATTGCCAATAGTAGAGTCAATGCTTGAACTACAGTAGAATCAATTTATTTGAGAATTTTAAGTCACATTAGATTTTATAGCTACCATGATTTTAATATTAAAAGAATTTAATTTTAAGTCATTTTCCAAAATCGAATTTATTCCTCCAATTTCTAAAATAGGGCTTTTTTATTAAATCTATAGTTACAAAACATAAAAGTTATACCTTATCTCTTTTACAATAAACCGTTATTATTTACGATGAATGAACCATATAATTTTTAAGAGATGTATTTAAAATGAATCAATAGATTCTTACATCAAGTACTTTTTACACATTACTGCAAGTAGTATTAGCAAAATTTAATCTATTATCGTGTTCATATAATAATTTAATTTGGATTTTTATTTCTTCGATTTAATTATATTTAAATCAATATATTAGATTAAAGGTGAGCTTTGTATAGTTGCTTTATAATCATCTATATGATATTGTATTAGATAACTCCTTTTTAATTTCAATTTTATGATATAGTGAGTATACAATCTATTTTGGAAAAACTTATTATAATTAATTAATTATCATATATAAGGCAGTAGTAATAAAATCCAAATGAAGTCAAATCACAATAAATAAAATGCTCTTTAAGTTCATTTAATTTAAACTGGTCTCTGCTTTTGAGAATTTTTCTGAATTAAATAATAAATTGAGATATTTTGAATTTGATGCACAGTATAATGCTATTTTATTGGGAGATATAACATAATCATTTTTCAAACATATTCAATATAGTCTTCTAATTAATGCTTTATCTATTCTTTATAAATAGAATAAAATCTTTAGAAATTTTTCAGTAAAATATTTAAAGGTTATTAAATAATGAAGTTTTGCATATATGCTAAGATATTTTTATTTTTTAATTGCATATTATCTTGCTTAGTTTCTCTACATTACTTTTTTAATTCAATTTAGTTGTAACCAATAACTTTTATATTTGAGCATTAAAATTTAGTTTTTAAATATATTTTAATCTTTAATAATAGCATTTGATCCAATAGAAATATACAAGCTGCTGTTTTAGATACTTGTCCAATTAGCCATAAAAAAATATAATAGGGATATTCTATCAGAAGATGATATATTTAAAAAAAATATTTTTGGTCTATTTAATTATAATTTATTATAATGAAAAACTTCATATATAAAAAAGCCTTCTTATTGATAAGGCGCAGATGGAAGTACAAAAGTCACATAAAATATTTTAGTGGTCCTACTTGGTAAGACCGCAGGTGCTTTGCAAGACGACCTTAAATATTTGAAGATGAATATGATAATGAAGAAGAGGAAATTGAAAAGTATTTTTAGATATTTATTTTTATTAGTAAACGAATTTAAAAATTGGGGTTAAAGAAAAATAAATACATCTTCTTAGTAAATAATACTTTTTTTTAATAATGTTTAATAAAACATACATTGGAAATTATTTAATTTAATTTCATGACTCTTTTATAATATATTATGCATCTTTTAAGTTTATTTTATTTTTTAAGCCAATCTATGCATTTATTATCACCTGCTAAAGCCTGTCCTATACTTCATGTTTTTTTTTTAATTCATTCTGGATGCTTGATTTTATCCCCTTGCGCTTGAATAGTTAGTGTAAGTTCTAATTTTTGAATTTCTTAACATACACACCAACATTTCTGTGTAACATATTATTGAGCTTAGACCTTTATTGGATGATAAAGGTATTTATGGCAAAATGAATTTAGATAGAGGCACTTCTATAACACCCATAACACCGACTCATTTTTACTTGAATTAGATATATAGGATATAAATGCATGAGTTGATTACCAGCTGCTTTCACTAAGCTTTGATTAGTCATTTCTCACTCTTAAAAGCGGCTTTGGACATAGTCTTCAGATGATTAAAGCTGTCATTATTGTCTTTATATGAATTTCTGGCATTTTTGACTATCAGTTTTGAAAACGAAGTAAGGGGTGAACCTTCGAATAGCGGCCTGTCAGTGACAGCACGTGATTCTCCATACAAAGACGCAGAGAGAAGGAAACTCCGACTCAGATAAGTGTTCAAAGAGCAGAGATAACTAAGTATTTTTATTTTCTTACTCAATCCTCTCCCATTATTCAAGGCTTCGTTGCACATTTCTCAATCTTTCGGTATTGGTCTAATAACTGCTTTACTTAATGTTAGCTGTATTGACTGCTCTTCTAAAGCTGTTTTCCACTATATGTTGGCTTGATTTCTGATGAGTTACAGACATAAAGCCTCCGCGATTTGCTGTTTGCACCATAAGACTTCATCTTTTGATTTAATGCTTTATATGGAAGCTAAAATTGATTCATTCGCCTCTTGTTTTCTATCTCATATTGATGAATTTATCGTCCAATGCTGTTACTTCCCATTCTGGCTGTTTAGAGCTCACCAAAAATTTTTTTGTAGAAACTGCTCTGAGAGCTAATGCGGTTAGGACGTAAGCAGACTCAAGCTATCAGGAACCAGTGATCAAATGAAGTAACATAACGAATTGTCTTTTAGACTTTTCGTTTAAGCAATTAGTATTATGCCAGAGATTTAGATACTAAATTAGCGCCTCAACTCTAAATGTACTCAGTAAGTTTTGAGAAAGTGTAATGCCAACCTACAAGGAATGACATAAGCGCGGTATCATGGTAGTATTGCTAGAGTAGATACCACACATATTTGAGAATAAAAACTAGAGAGTGATCTTGGGAAACCTCATTGTAAAAACACATGAAACAGAATCAGTATAATCTGTAAATACTATTTTCCCTCTTTAATCTTCAATCCATTTTCTACTGTCTTAAATGTACCTGCTTAACCTATTCTGAGTATTTTACTACACTAGGATGTTGTAATGGATTCTTCACTTTCAAATTCCCATATAAGGATGGACACATACTTAAGAGTACTCTCCCATCAAAGAGAGTAAGCATGATTAATTAATATTATAAAAGTAAAAATAATATTAATAAAAAAATTATTAAACTATGTCGCTCTTATTTAAAATCATTATTTTAAAATCCTAATTTAAATATTGTTTCTAATAAGATGATTTAAATTTTCTTTTTATTTAATATATACTTGAATTTTTAATTAATTTAAGCAAACTTCTTAATCGCTCAAAAATTATTCTTTTATAATAAGTATTCTAATAGATATAATTTAATTTCTACAATCATATTATTTTTAATGAATCTACTAATGAAAAAGAATAACAATTTTCTTTTTATTTGTTACAATTACAAAAGTTATTATAATCCTTCAAGTCTGAACGTTAAGAATACTAATCGCTTAGATAAAATAAGCTTGAGAATAAGCAAAAATAGAAAAAGGTATTAAAATATTTATCAATTGAAAGAATGAAATTAAACATAGACATGCTATTTATGATTGATCAGAAATTAAAATCTATTGAACTCTAAAATTACCTCAATTATATCCTTCTAATATTGTTGTTAGCATAGCTTGTGTTTATTTTGAGGTAGTATACTATAAATAAAATAATCTTTTGCTCTATGATAAGATAAACCAGTTTAATAGAATATAAATTAATGAACATTTTATTTATGAGCTTTAATAACTGTATATAAATGAATATAAATAAATATTCCTTAATAATTAAAATTCTTGGTTATTATGAAATGATCAAAGAATAGTATAATTTTTATATCATTACTTAAATTAATTATTTTTCTAAGGATATTTTTGATTTATCATAAATTTATCGATACTTTCTTTATAAAATTTTCTTCCCTCTTATTCTTTTTAATAAACTTAAATCATTTTTGAATTTTTATGAATTAATTTATCAATATTAGAAAATATTTTCAAAACTGAATTAATAAAGTGATCATTGTTTTTTATTTAAACTTATATTTAGGCATTTATCAATAGCATTAAATCATTAATTTATTGTGGTAATTTAATTTTTTAAAAAAATTTATGCTATTAGTTAATCTATATTTAGATAAGTATATATTGAAATATTAAATTAGCTAGATAGTCCATTAAGTTCTTAGTCTAATAAAAAATAATACACTGCAGAATGAGTATATAAAAATTCAGTAAAATCTGACATAATTATTAGATAAAGTCACCTTTTACTTGTGATTATCATCTTTTCAATCATGACTTCCTTTGTCCGAATTCTATGTCTTCTGCTTAGGTTCTTTCTTCCTTCTTCTTTTTATTGTTCATTTTTTTAATTCTTGCTGTGGTTGGTCATGATTTTTTCCATATTTACCCTTGGTTTAGGTTAATTTTTTATCAATGGCTGTGAATCAGGACTTCGTTGAATATGCAGCTATCTCACCAAGTATGTTATTGTCCTGTTTTATCTTTCATAGCTTTCAATTTCTTGCTTCAAATATAATTACTATCAGTTCGATAAATTAAATAAAGCGAAAGCTGATACAAAGAGGGTCTATTTTATTAAGTTTGATAATATTAATATCTTTAAAAAAAAGAATTAACAGTAAAGTTATAAAGTTATAATGCAATCAATTTTTAATATTTTTCTTAATTTGTTTCACCTATAAATTCTTTAAAAAAGATTTTTCTCAGTTCGATTTAAAGCAATTTAATGATCCCAATCATCTTTATTTCATGGTTAAGAGGCAATAAATATATATTATAAGCATTACTATCGATATTACAAATTAAAATTAATTTCAAATAAAAAATATCGCTATTTAATTGAAATTTTGCATTATAGACTCACTAAAATTAATAACAACAAAAGATGTATGGTTATGCTCTTTAAAAGTTGATAATTAGCAATATCATAAATTAAATAAAATATTTTTATAAAAAATTAAAACTATTACTGAAAATTGGAGCTTATAAATGAATAAATTACAATAATAAATATTTAAATATCCATTTAATTTTTTCAAACTCAATAGATTTATAAAAGTTACCTAATAAACATTAAATTAGGCCTTTCACTTGATTATAAAATTAAAAAAAACTGCTAAGTCTGATATTCAAATGAGCTACACTTTAAGTTATTGAAAATAAAAGCTTATTTAATTGTTTAATAACTGTAAAAGTGTTTATTTCAGTAATTTCATTCAATTAAGATTTTTTAACTTTTTTTAAATATTAATTTGTATAATTTGCAAATGTTTTTGCCTACTTAATTTTTTGATAATTTAATAATTTATTCATCATCTAAATAAATAGTAAACTTATTTAAATGAAAAATATATAATAATTGTAGAATGTTTAAAACGATTGATGTTATTTACCCCAATAAGTAGATTAATAATTTAAATTAAGCTAAAATTAGTTGAAGTGTAGCATTTATATATAATTCTAAAAATAAATCGAAAGAAAAATCTCAAAATCTTAATAAAATGTAAAAAATGTCAAATATGTAAATTTTTAAGCATTTTTTTAAACTATATTTTTAATAGTTAAGAAAGCGACGTCACTAAGATTTTCAAAAGAATCAATCCACTAATTAAAACTATATTTTTCGTTTAAATATTAGATAATTTATTTTTAAATTGTCAGGAAGTGTTGCCATACCCAAGCTAATTAAATCGCCAATCAGAGTGGAAAGCGAGAACTCAACGAACTAAATAGAAGAGGTTATGAGAGGCCAAGAGGTGAAGGAGAAGCACGAGTCCAAAGGTTAAAAACCAAGTATTTAACATAACCCGAATGAGGAAGAAGCAAAAACTTTACATACTGAGTGAAGATGAGATTATGGATGTGTAAAGAATTACATTTTAAGCTATTGATACTTATGTTTAGAAATTATGCACTAAATTTACCTTTATTAATCATTTTTTTACTTAATTATTTTTATTTTTAATAATAATTTATCAGAAAAATTTTCCAAGGAGACTAATAATTTTTACAATTGCACTTTTACCTTAAGTTTCTGTTTTTAAATGTCATTGTAAAAAAAAATTTATTTCTAATAGCAAAAGATTGTTGACAATTGTCAAAGTTTATCTGATATGCTTGTTATTGTAGCAGAATATAAAAATTTCTTAAATATAATAATTTTGTACTGTTTAATAGTTACTTTTGATATCAAGTAGAGAAAAAATTGAAAGGAAAAGAATTCTTTGATTAAATATGGAAACTTAAAGTAATGAATATTGAATTAGTATTTAAATTTTAAAAAATTTCACATTAATCATCCTTTCTTAAAACTCATTTTGCGATTCTTCGATGACTTATGCAGATTATTTTCGATAAGTTGAGTTGCCTTAAAATAAATGTAGATGATATGTTGAATTTTTAAAAGTAACCTAACTATTCAGATTACTTAATTGTGAATAAGATGCTTACGAGGAGAGCAATACTTTCCGAAACAAAATCTTTATCATTTATATCTGAATAAAGTTGTGATTGAGAAAGCTATCTAAAAGCACAGTATCGAACCTATAAGATTTTGTTTAAGATCAGTTTGTCTTATGTAGTCGCTTTATGATAATTTTTTTAAAGTAATAAAGATATTTATAACTATGACAACATAATTATTAAACCATTGGCTAATATGGTAACTAGTTATTGCTTTGGAATGCTAATAAATGATGGAAAGATTTACAAGCCAAGATAATCAGGAGTGATCCTTAAATTTTAAAATTTATTTTATATTATTTAAAGATGGTGACTGTTGAAAAGACATTCGTAATCATAAATATTTGTAAAACATTTTCTTAATTAACTTCAAAAATCTAAGTTGATATAGGATAAAATCTCACTTAAAATTCCTTTTATTATAAAATACCTTATTCCTAAAGAAAATTTTTATTCTCAGGTAAAATCGAACTTCTTAATGATAATTTATTTGAAATTTTTTTTCAAATAAAACTTTGCTATAATTATATAAATTCACTCTTTAAAAGTATTTCCATTTTCCTTTTTAATATAATTTATTTTTTTTAAATGATTTTTATAATCAATGGAAAATAGTTTTTTTATGGGACTGTTTAAATGATTGAAAATTATATAATTATAGCAAATTTTAATTTAGAAGAAAAATATTTCAAAAAAGCTTTCATAAAGGAGTTCGATTTATAACAATTTTCATATGAAATAAGGTTTTTTTTGTTGTTGAATAATTTTTGTGAAAAGAATTGTAGCTGATCACCGATTTAGAACTCCCCAAAAGAATTACAATTTTTTTGCATAGATTTACATTTCAATAGATTTTAAATTTGAAAACTAATGTTATTAATCTTATAGAAAGCTGATAGAGTGAAGTGAAAATCATTACATTTGTTTTAATAAAATCAATTATTTTTCAGTATTACGTAAACACATACTCACTAAAATAAAATATAGGATTTATTGATTCAAAGTCATTTCATGAATTTTAAAATCTTTAAATTATATAATAAAGTTTTAATACACTTTAGACAGATTTTTAAACTAAATTTTATATCCATAAAATCTTAATAGTCATTGAGAATTTTAGTACGAGTATTCCAGAACGTTAACTATAATACCAATTAAAACTTAAAAATTGAATTTTCTATTTTCTAAATATAATAATGATAAATAGTTAATATAAGTAAATCATTTAGACAATGTAATTATAATTGCAGCTATTATACTTTAGGAAAATTGCTTTTAATTTAATTTTCTGATGGTTTCAGTTATTTATAGCTTTGCTCTAAATAACAATGCATATTCAATGTAACTAATTTCTGTTTTATTTTGATGAGATCATCTATATAATTTTTAAAACACTTATGATATTTTTTTAATTTCTATGACTAGAGAAATCTGAGTAAAAACGATTCCCTGAACTTTTTCAATCTAAAATCTAAATGTATAGAGTATATAAATCAAGAAAAAGTGAAAAGAGAGCTCTTTGATGAAACATTTCTATATAAATCAATCTTTGAAATGCTTATTAAACTTAATAAAACAATATTATGAAAACTTAAAAGACAATATATCTCTGCAATCTTGAAGAATAAAATAATTTTAGCTTCAAACTTAAGATTTACAGAGTTCAATTAGACAGAATCTTTGACTTAATATATATTTTGATAATTATTTTTAAAGCCAATTTGGTAAGAAAAAATTGAATAAGAACGAGTATATAAATGACTAAAAATTCCCAATTAAAATATAGAAATAAATGATTTGAGTTGAACTAGATTTTTCAAACTTGCAAAGTTGTTTATTATTCAGAAAATAAATTTAATTTAAAGAAATTTCATAAATTTTTATTAATTAATTTGGTAACAACTTATAAAATAAAGATTTCTTGAAGTGAATAATATGTTCTTAAAATTTATGATAAGCTTTTTCCGTTTACAACTCCAAAATCTTGAGGATAAATGCAAATTGAGATTTTCTTTGTACTATGTAAGCACTTAAAAAGTAATAAAAATTATTTAAATTTGTAATATAGTTGTTGACTACAACTTGATGAGAATGTTGTTAATCTGCATATATTTATATATATATATTCTTTATTCAAAGAAAGGTAATTTGAACTACCATCAATCTTGATTATTGTTATAGTATTATTTTCAAATAAAATATAGATTAAAAAATAGATAAAAATAATTGACACTTATTTTTAATTATTTAAAGTTGTTCATGAGATTGGAAAAAAAATGAATAATATTGTTAATCCATAAAACAAAAAGAAATAAATCAATATGTTTCCAATTATTAAAAATTAATAGTTATATTTAAGTGATGGTAAATTATAGTGCAGGTGAGCTAAGGCTCCACACTCTTAACATACATTCATAAAATGTTGTCTATTGTTCATACTATAAATGACTAGTCTCAAACTGTGTTTAAGACTGATTTCATTCATCTTCTTTATCATATTAATGATCTTCTTCATCGCCTGAGGTGTAAATAAGCTGTATTTCAACGCTTTCATCCTCTTCATAGTCGACATCTAGATTTATTTTTATTTCTTGGCTTAATATATCTAGAGAAGTTTGCTTTCTTGTTTCAATTGGACTTTCTTCGTCCTTTTCTTCCTGTGCTTCGTGCAGGTCGAGAAGTATATCTTTATAACTTCTCGTAAAAAATTCTTTTTTTCCTTTTTCTTTTTTTGTTAAGGTCTAGTCGTAGCCTTTTACTTTACTAGTCTTAGTAATCGTCTTCGCTTTCACTCTCTTCTTCTTGTGAGTCTAAGCTCTCTCTGAGAATGCTTCTTCATTCTCTTCTTCTCTTCTTCTTCTTCTTCTTCTTCTTCTTCTTCTTCTTCTTCTTCTTCTTCTTCTTCTTTTCTTCATCTATTGGTTGAAATGATTTTTCACGATAGTCACTTTTTTTCCTATTTTTTTTCGAGCATAGGCTTATTTTAGGGTAGGTTAATATATATTTAATTAATCGTTTTTCTGGGGTAATCGCTTTTCTCGTGTTTATTAGTATCTATTACTAATTATCGCAATAGATTCTTATCTCTGTTAAATTCGTATTTTGCTTTACTTCGATTCCAAACTGTCTTTTTTTTCACTATGCCTTCAAGAGATTTTTAAGTTTTCTTGAAGCACCATTCGATGATTTCATGCACTAAGTGTTTCTTATTGTGCCATGTTTCATTGAATTCTCTGTCCAAGAAGTATGTGCTTGTCATCTTTAGCTATTTTGCTAAAATTATTAATAGCCATGATTGTTTTGCATTGAATTAGATGTCTTTTCTTACCTCAACATCTATGGTATTTACTCTTATAGCTTCCCATTGATTGTTAATGAGTATGTTCTTCTGAGTTTACTCATTAATTACTCGTTATGTTATTCTGAGTAATCCTATTTTTCTTTAGTGGAGGAACTGATATTGTTTATTCTACTTTAACCTCTTTATCTAGTCTTTCTCCATTTTTAAGATTCTTAATTATTTCATTTATTGAGCTTTTTAATTTTAATTTATTAATTTAGCCTATAAACTGTTAAATTCTTGTTTAATCTTATTTATAGGTTGCCTACCTAACGAGCATATTTTGCCCATCACTACTTTACATGCTTTTTCCAATGATATTAGGATTTCTTTCATTGGATTCATAATCTGGACGTTAATGGATTTCACCAATCCGTCTACTTGGTCTTTAAGGCTATTAATGACTCTTTTATATGCTACTCCGTAGCTTTTTTTTCATTGGTTTCCAAGCCAAATGAATAATAATTTTTTGAATGATTTATTCATTCATAATACTATCAAGTACTAATGTTCTCGCCGATGTGATTACGTCTTTGATAATGTCTTCGAACCTTATCACTTTGGTGATTTCAGCTACTGCTCTATATATCCTTTTTCCTTCCTCTGTTAATCTGAAAAATTCATGTCTTTTCTTAAGCAGTGTTTAATATAATATGCATGTATTGGCCATTACTTGGAAACTCTCTTCAAATTACCGCTAGTGTATCGTTTATTGCAACATATCTTTTGATCTTGTCTTTAATCATTTTTTTTATTTAGGTTTTAAATTGTTTTAACAGCATTCTCCAGTTTATTGCACTATAATCTGAAGTCTTTTACTTCAGTGAGGAGTTACTAAACAACTACATATGATTGGGCTGTATCCTTCTGGAATGGGACAATTCATAGTCCTTGTTCCTTGTGAGGTATTTTTGATATGATGTTTTTTAACGGTCACCATTCAATTAATTTTTAATTTAAAACTATAATTAAAATTATAAAAATAAAATTAATAAAAATATTATTAAAACCATGATTTAAAAACATAGAGGGAAGCATGACATTAATCTATAATTAAATAATAATATGATAATAAAAACTTATAAAATAACCCTTTTTGATTTATTCCCTCATTTAGCAATTGTGTTTCAACTTGCATATTTTCAATAGCAATTAAAATTCGTTGTCCTCAATGTTTTCAACAAGAAATTGATAAATTTAATTGCAAATAAATGTTGATATCTTTTTGTGTAATTAAAAATCTTAGTTAGAGTAAGCTACGAATAAAAATTGCGAAAAATAATCATACTTATCTAAAACTATTAATAACAAGTGAATGAAAGGTTGTTCGATTGATAAGTTAAAAATAACAAATAAAAATATTTCTTAAAATTAATTCATTGAAAAAATAGAAAACTTTTTTTTTCTCCACAAAACTTACAAATTAAGAAGCTTCTAAGATTGATTTATTATGAATAAATTTATCTTTTTTGACAGTATCTAAGAGTTTTAATATTGCTTGAGTAGTCGTAACAACAACAAAAAACTTCACTTAACTACATACTAAGCCCAAATTAAAATTCAATTCTGTTTTAAATTATTGTAGAAAATAAAAGGAACTATTCAAAATATGAATGCTCATAAGATTTTACAGATAAAATGATGTAATAGTTTTTACTCCATATCTCATAAAATATTTAATCATATTACGACAAACTAAATCGCACCAAAAAATGAAAATAACAAGATAATTGAAGATTTAAAAGTTTTGTATAGTTTTTTAAACTTACAAATTTATAGCAACTTAAACTCACCAAGAGAATAAAATATGATTGAGCTTATCATTGATATAAAAGATGCTAATTTTTTTCGCATTAAAGCACATATTCTTTTTTTAAATAAAAGAAACAATTATCATGAGGTTATTTAAATATTAAATAATCGATATCTGATTACTTAATATGAATTCATAAAACTACTAAATATAAGTTAGGATAGTTAAATTTGGCCTAATTGAGATATATAAATAACATAGAATTAAAATTTAACGGATAAAATCTAAGCTAATTACAAAGCTGAAGCACCTTAGAAGAGTTAAACTAACCTTAAAAAATTAAACAATTGAACATTGAAATAATATAATTAAAATAAAAAATTAGATATTTTGTAAACTAATTACGCCTATAATTACCACACCAGAATATAAAGAATAATGTAATATTAATGACATAAGATTATAAACGCATTGACTTTACTTACTATAACTGTAAATTAGGATAAAAAAATAATAATTTCAGCTATAAAAATACTTTACCCTAATATTAACATGTGAAAAGTTTAGTTAACTTTTTATGATATGTTCAATTTATGAGTACAGCAGTCATTTTATCTGTTTAGAAATACTTCAATAACAGACATAACACATTCTAAAAAACAAAAAGATTTTTTAAATAATTCAAAAATTAACAAATCCACAGTAAAATATTTGAAAACTCATTGACATCGCTAAGATTTTCTCTAGCATTAGTTCGATACTTTAATTGCTGAAAGTAAATTTTTAACAAACTTGAATCTTCATAAATTAAATCCCTCGAATTTTAATTTTTATAGCATAAAATACCAATTACTTGTGAATCTTCGATCAAAATATTAAGCTTAAAAAAATTTAATGTAAAGGTTTTTAGATAATTGAAAAATATTTAATTTCTAAATATTCATATTTACCAATTAAGTTAAACTTGGCTTTAACTATTCTTGTCAATTCTAATTTTGATTTTGATACTTTTAAATTAATTTAAGTTTAATTTCTAATCCTCGCCAGACAGCCTTTAAAATAATTGTCTGGCAATGTTAATTTTTAAATTTTTATTAGCACTAATTATATTGAAATCTTTAAAAATCAAATTTTTTATTTTAATGTTTTTTTTTATTTTTTTTAAGTGTATTATTGACTTTTACTTTTCTTTTTAGAGATTTTAGTTCCTTTTGCTCTAAATGTAGATTCAAATGCATTTGAAAGTGTGCTGAAATGAATATCTTGAATGATATTAATGAATCCTTCACATTTAATTTGGAATATTTTGAACAATGTTCTAATCATTTTTTTAACTCTTAATTATTAATGGAATATTACAGCGAAGGTTCCCTCGCAGACAATTATTTATATAGTGTCTCGCCAAACAATTATTTGAAAGGTGGCTTGAGCAGATTATTTTCCGAAAATTATAATTTCTAAAAAATAATAAACACAGAATGGGTATACTAAACGCACAAGACCGATATCTTGTATATACGCTAGCAGAAAACAAAAAATTCTAACAACTAGCATCATACACCATGAAATTAATAAGAAACAACAGTGACTAATGGGGACTATACATCCTAGAAGCGATAACCTTCATTATCAAAAGAATAGTTAGAAAAGGCCACGAACATATTACCCAGTACTAAATAGAACTCAACTAACTATAGTACCTACCCGAGAACGACAACTCAAACAACTAACTATGGATCATATAAACGTACTAACTCCTAAGACTACTGAGAGTCAACAACAAGTTCATCAAACCTTAGACAACATGCTCTCAGAGTCTAATTAACACAGAAGAGGAGAATGAACCAGCCCCCGGATCACAACCAACTAATACAAAAAAGCTGCTGTCACCTCTAAATATTATCAGTCAACCTTTCTATCCTGAGAAACAATCCATCATCAAACCACCTAACAAAATAGAAAAGAAAATCATATTCTAAGATGATGATGACTCAAACTGGAGTGACGAAAACCCGGTCTTCTACAGCGACGAATCCTACATAGAAGAGTCGAGCGAACAAACACTCCTTGGACCAGAATGTCATCCTGAAAAACCAGACCCACAAATCTACCTAGGTGATAGGGAATATTACAAAGCACCTACTCAACCTTAGTGATGACGCAGTTGACGAATTTCTTGAAATATATACCGTGACGTACTTAATTAAATTTAAAATAACAATGACGCACTTAAAATTAGTAATGATGTACCTTTAATAAAATAGTACTAAATAGTAAATAATTAATTAATAGATTAGGATCCAACTATTAATTAATAATAATAAAATATAAAATAAGAGGTACCACATATGCATTAACAAATTACCAAAGCCTAACTTCAAGACAGGCTAGATAAAAGAGAGGATTGTATGTCAATATGGACACAAAGCATTAACTCAGACTACTTTTATCTTATAAAAGAGTTTGCCAACTGTTTAAGAGTTTTCTCACCACTGAACAAAGACACAGCAAGAGAAATCTTTGACAAAACAGATGACCTTCTCAAAGAATATGTGAAAACAAAGGTCAACATAAACCCTTCGACTGACACTCTAAAGATGCTAAAATTCTTCGCCCTGATCATCATGAAAAACACAGAGGCAAATGAATAGAGTTGCATCTACATACACTACGACACCGAAGAACACACGAACAGGGTAAAAATATACCTAAAATGTCTCCAAAAACATTCTTAATTCATCAAATCAGACATAATTCAATTCCTCACCACCAGGCTTAAAGAACATATAGCCCTCAAAGAGATCAGCTTCTCTATCAGAATCTAACCTCTAGACAATAAGCTTAGATTCAAAGAATCGGATGGATACATCCAAATTCTCAACAGTAAAAGACCAAAGAGAAAGAACATCAGACCTAAGAGGATACAACCAAATAAGAAAAGAAGACACAACAAGAGAGGAAAGAAGATGAACACAAAGTTTTAGTATACCTTGAAACAGAAAGTTCAAAATTAATTATTATAAAAGGCTTGTCCCTTACATGCACGTAACGTGTATATTCATCCGGGGGGGCCTTGAGCCCCCGATGAGGATTAATTATTATTATTATTATTATTATTATTTTCCGAAAAATTGTCCAATCACTTTTCTAAAAAATCTTGAAATATTTCTTGGAATTCAAAAATCCTGATTGAAAATAATTTTTTTAAAAATAAAAGTTCAATTAGACTCAACAGAAGCGATTAAAAAATTAATAATCTGCATAAAAATGACTTTATTTAACCTGATTTTTATTAATTGGAGTAGGTGACTTCCTAATATCAAACAATGATAACTATAAATGAACAACTTTATGTTAAAGCATGTTATAGTTTTCAATTTTTAGAAATTTTTAGTAATTTATCTAGATTTGTCTATGATCTATTGATTAATTTATTTTTCACTAAATCATTGTTTTTAATGGATTTCTTTATCATCAGTAATTTAAACAGAAATCACTTATTTGCATTTTATTATTAGATATGCCAGTTGCTTTTATGCAAAATGTCTCAATTATTTTGCTTTTTAATATTTTATTATATTTTTTTTCAATAATTTATTTTGATTTTTATTAAATCGTTTTTATATTTATTACTAATTGCAATAATAATTGTATAGCAATATTATAAACAATTTAAGTAAATTTAAAACTCACACAACTTTAACAAAGTCTTAAAAATTATAACTATTAAATTATTAAATTAATAACAATTTCTAGGAAGCAATTACTCTAGTTGCTTCCAACTAAACTTTTTATAGCCAACTAACTATACTCAAGAACCTAGTCTTTGTGCTATGTCATGAAATCAGGAAGCAAAAAATCTTTATAGAATTAGGCTAAAGTCTTTTTGGAATTTTAGGGTGCAAATAGTCAATCTAGAACTGGTATTTGTGGATAAAATTCAAACAAGCCTTCATAGAACAAAATTCTAAAGAAAACAAAGTAAGGCTAGATCTATATATAATAACAGCTATAACCAGAAAAAAGTAAAAATAATAAAAGGTACAAGGTGCTGCTACTGCTGAAATAAAAAGTCTATCAGGAAGCAACTTTGAAATTTATAGTAAAATAAAATTAAACTCTAACATTTTATTAGAGAAGTCATTTTTAATTTAACTTATGTTAAAGTACTACATAATTCACTAATTTATTGTTCAATCTATATTTTAAAAAAAATAAAAAGTATTTTAATTGACAAGATATCCTATATTAACAGCTAACAAACAATATCAATAAGCTCGTTTGTTTATTTGTTTTGCAAAATTCTAAATTTTTCCAGGAAATTTTTAAAACAGGATTTTATCACCAGGAGGCGGTGATTTCTTCCCTATATTTTAAAAATTTAATTTTATTAAAAGTTAATCTAACAACCCTATTTAATAAAATAAGTTGAAGATTTTTCCTTAATATAATTTTGAAAGTTTTCTTTAGTTAAATTCATTTATAATTTCATTGTCTATTAAATCTTTTGTAAAGAAAAATAAACTTAGTTGATTTTTAATTTTATTTACAGAGAAAAGCTATGTCTAATTTTTCTTCATTAAATTGAAGAGATAAAAATTTTATCTAAATTTAATCTTTTTTATAAAATTATGTTTTGATTAATTTATTCTACTTTAGCTATAAAATTTTTTTATCATCAATTGTTTATTTAAAATAATAAGGAAATTATAACTTTCAATTAAAATTGTTTATGCTTTTGCAATTAAGTTATTAATATGACTTTTAGGTTAAAACTATCAATTCAAGAAATTAATAAGTTTATAGTCTTAAGTCATCAGTTAAATTACCTTTCAAAGTCTTATTTCCATATATATTCAAAAACTCTTTTTAAATTGATTGCTAAAAAACTTAATGACCGTTTAATTTCTAATAGGTTTATGTCTAATGAAATATCAATTGCTGAAAAATAAGAATTAATTTTTTTTCTCTCATAGAATGAAAAAATTTTTTGTACTCTAAATTTCTCACATATAGTTAGTTTGATTTAGGTTAAAAATATTATTAATAAAATACCAAAGATTGGGAAATATCGATAAAATACTTTAAAAATAGGTAAAATTGAGAAACTTTAATACAAATCTAAGTCTAATTAAAATATAACAGCCCTGGATTTGATAATTTGTAAAAAAAAAAATGAAATTATTATGATAAGAGACAAAATAATTATTTAGTGAAATAAATATGCAATCTAAAAAATTTAGCCATCTAAATAGGCATTGCACTGCACTCTCCAAGAACAAGAATATATTGAGTTGTAGTTTTCACTAAAAAGGCTTTCTATGCACCTACCTACCAGTTACATTTGTTTTTCAATAAGCACACAAATATTTTATGGTATTCTATGACTGTTTATTACGTAAGTATATAATTCAATGACATTTATAACATAATAAAAATGCTCTTACCCAAAATTTTCAAGTTAATAGTTAAAAAATAATAGAGTTTTCCTCACTGAATGTCTTATTGTCTGTATCAGATAAGATAGATGAATGTGTTATCAACAAGAGTACTACCGCTGAGATAGGTCTGCAAATTGACGAAAATGGCTAAGGCTAAGAAATACACTCACTGTGAAGCTTCAGAAGCTGTCGTGATTGACCCCCTTAAGGCATAAGAAATCATCATGGTTATGATTGATTAAATTGATGAAGGAGCAGAAGAGGAATTTGCTGAATGAAGATAAAATAACGAGTTACAGATATATTGAAAACTTCAAATTCTTCGTTGGTCAATACTCACTTTTGTAGTAGAATGGGACATTTTGGTTCTATCTTTTTTAAATGAAGGTTGTGCTATAGAAAAGTTTATGTATATTGTGTTGAGCTGTATCTCTGTTGTTCATAATGCAGCTAAAGTAGAATAGGTATGGTCATATTAAATAAAAAAACAGAATGGAAAATTTATGCTTTTTAGCTATCGTCATTATATAGTGAACATGCTTATATTAAATGTAGAGTTATATATTTTTATGTAAAAAACTAGTGTTTTAAATTTAATACTAATAATCTATTTATAAAAATTAGGGCTGTTATATGTAAATAGACTTAAATTTGTATTAAAGTTTCTCAATTTTACCTTTTTTAAAAGTATTTTTTCGATATTATTTATTTTTAGAAATACAAACTGCCCATATTTATATATTAAACATTTTAATCATATGTAATTAAAGAAAATGTAGAAAAAACAGAGTAATTTCTGAATGGATCTCTATTATATATAGTTGTGAAATAAATACAATTATTTTATGAATTTATATTTATAATTTCTCATAATCATTTAATTTCAACAAACTTGATAATTGTTATTATGATTATCTTATTTTAAAGTATATTCTTAAATTTACTTTTTTCACTGTTTAATAAGTAGCTATTAAAGTGATCGCTTATTCAAAAACACTAAATTACATATAAATGAGTTAAAATTAAACTTGTTGTGAAATAAAGATTGAGTTTCACAAAAATAGCATTTAAGATAATAATTTAAGATTGCTCTTTGCTTACATAAGTCATTATTCCATCATCATTTCCAGGCTTTAGAGATTTACTTACTCGTCTCATCTTTTAAACCCATTAAAATCTAATCTTAATAATAATGATTTAATTCTGTTATATTATATTTTCAAATATTTGTTTAATTTCAAAAATTCATGATCGATATCGATAATAAAAGAGGTTAGTATATTTATATTATATTGATTTAAAATAGTTGACACCTTAAAGATACTAGTTTATATAGATTACATACTTGAATTGAGATTTGAATTACAAACATAAAAATATATGAGAAAATAGAAATATTATTGAATCAAAATTTATTTTGCTAGAGTTAGTTAGAGTTTTTATCAAATGTTTTAACTATCCTTATTGAAAGTTTATTATACTTTATACTATTGTATTATTTTATTTCTAAATTAAATAGGAGATATTTTATAACATATTAACTATACCAGTATACCAATATGTATCATGACAATAATTAGATATAATTATATAATTTTCTAAGATTTTATTCCCTGCAATTATTGAGAAAAGAAGCTGAAATTTTATTAATACTTACAATATTATTAGCTTGATCTTAATCCTTAATAATAACTTAAATTAATTGTTAAAGTTGATAGACTTTCATAAAATACTCAATATAATATAGAATTAACTTTTAATTAATTATTGCTATGCTCGAATCCTCACTCAATTTAACTCAAGTGATTTTGGGGTTTATTTAGAATGATTAGTAATTGGGAGGCAAGTAATTGAAAGAGAAATTAAATTAAATAGATAGAAATCCAATATTAAATATAAGATCAATATTTTCAGATTTCTTAAATACTTGACAAACAGTATGATAAAAAAATAAATAGATATAATAAAATTAAAAGAAAGTATAACTAGTAAATTATAAGATCATTAACAACTGAAACATTTAATATTCTTAGTTTTGTAGTTACCTAATTATACATTATATAAAAGATTATAATCGTAATTATATACTAATAATTAGAAATTGTAAGCCAAGAAATATTTAATAAATGAGAGAAATTACAATTTGAAAAATGTAAAACAAATTTGTAAATGATAACTATTAAGTATTGGTTATTCAAAACCCAAATCCCCATCAGGTAATTTGATTGAATTATGAATGATAAAATTATACTATTAAGGTATACTTCTTTAAAATTTAAATAGGGTTTGTGTAGGGGATTAATGTTTAAATGTTAGTAATTTAAGTGAGTTATTGCTAGATTTGCTGTAAGTTTATGACAGTAAATATATAGATTTATTGTTTAAGTGGCTTCATGGATTTGATGATAATAGTGATCAACTCAGGCCTTTTCTAAATTTCACATATATATATATATATATAGCAAAATTGCTCCATAAATCTCTTGCTACTGTGAGATCTCTTGTCCATTAGCATTGAATTTAAAGAGATAGCAACTTAATTCTAAGCCTAAAAGACCCCTAAAATTTTGCAGCATCATATCGATTATCTTATTACTGATAAGTCTCTTAAAAATTTGGACTAATTTCTCTCTTGCTTAGAGAGCTGTGATGTTTCATCGCCAATTTCTTGAGCTTCACATTTCTGCTTAATCGATAGCTAATATCTATAAAAAGAACGGAATATCTTACAAAACAGTCAATCGCATAAGAGAGTGAGTAACATTAATGTTCCATTTTATAGAATAATTTAAGTTATATATTCGATTAAATGCAGAGGTCTTATGAGCATAATATAAAGTTTATACACGCTGATGAAGCTGTATTTACATTAAATACCTTTATATAAATGTCTTGGTACAAGAGGTATAGTAATATAGATATTTATGACAAAAAGGTTAAGGTGTAAACTCATGTTATACTTGGTGTAGTATGATGATTGTAAAATTGATTTAATTTTAAAATCATCATAATAAGCGAAGATAATGGCTTCGAGACCTATGTTATTACTCAAGTTCTATAAAGACTGAATAATATATTAAGTTTTTGCAATAACTGAGAGATAAGTACGTTGACTAAGAGGTTATTCTGTTTATTGATAACTTGTCAGTTCATTAAACTAAAGACTCAAGGAAGAAATATAAAAAGGCTAAACATAACACCTCTATTTAATGTTCCTTACAGCTCTTAGTTCTATGGAATTGAATTATATTGGGGCTTATTCTGCTTCTGTATCATTTGATGCACGACTTGAAAATAGATACAGTCACTTTATTGAGAGTGATACTAAGATAGTCAGAGATGAGAAAACTAAAGTATGCTCAAGAGAAGGGAGATCTTGTGTATATAAATAAGTTTTTAGATTTAAGAGAATGAATAAGTTCACATATTAAATTAACTCAGAAAGAAATTTGGCTTCTCTTTCTTTTCTTCCTCTTAAGGCTTGCTTGGGCCCATGTTTCTTCTCTTGTACCAGCTCCTGCATCAATTTTCATCTCATCTGGCTTTTAGAAATCTTTGAAGAGTCTCTTACTTCATTAAAGCTTTGCTTGAGACATTCTCTCTTTCTTTAATTTGCTGCGCTCTTTCATCAAATATATAACAGTGCCAAATTTTCTATAAAGTTAGAAGTCTAAGCTTACTTGAAATGAAAGGATGCTTTTGAAATTCCTATAGCCACGTGCCACTTATTTTATTGCCTTGTTTCTCTTTTTTTTCAAGAGAGATGCTGTATCTTTTTTTTGAGAACTTCTTAAATTACTTCATTTAAGTTCTCAAGTTTAAGAGTTCCAAGAACACCAAAGAAGAAGTTTCTTTCTGGTAACTTATTGGAGAACTGTAGCTTTGATTGAAGGTAGAGAGCAACATCTAGATCATTAATAGCATAGTCATGTAGGTTTGTCACTAAGATTTCTGGGTAGTTAGGTATCTCTGTCATTCTAATTTCATTAAAACTAAAAGTTATTTCTTTTCACTCAGTGGAGCTTTTAAGAATGAGATTATAGTTCCCTCCTAATTTGGCTAGAAAAATCCAACTATCATGAATATATTAATCTTTATAAAGAACGTACCTATATATATGCCAAGTATCTATAAAGGTCCTCTTTACTTCGAAATTTTCCTATTAAATCTTGAAATTAAATTCTCTTCATTGCCTCATTCATAGACTCCATCTTGCTTCTTCTTTCTAGAAATGTTAATGAAATTTAAAATTATGGATATCCATTCTATGTTTATTAAAATCTATCTACTAAATAGGGAGAACCAACTCTATATCAGCCTTGTAAAGATATCGGGGAAGTATTGAAAAACTTGCTCCAAGTTTCACAGATGATTTCCATTTTTATCAATCTATCTCCATTAAATTGCTCCTAATAATGTTTAATTATTTTAGAGGTCCTCCAAATTAAGTTTAAACTATATCAGGAGTTAAATTTAAAGGTTAAAACTAAATTAGGAGCAGATTAAATTTAAAAATGCTTAATAATTTTACCTCAAATTTAAATTCAAACTTGATTTAAAGGACCTCTTAGAAAAACAAAACTTCTCTGGGAGCTTATTAATTCACTAAAATGTTAAATTTTCTGAGAAAATATGTCAAGTTTCAGACTTTTATGGTGTTTAGTTTACTTATCTTCCAGCAAAAAATTTACTAAACTGTATTATACTCTCCTATTATAGTATACCTAGGCAAATTTTATCATTATTATGATAAAATAGATCAGCAAACTAAAATGAGCGCTAACCTTTTGAGAAGAGAGGCATTACTTGAATCAAACCAATGAAAATTACAATTCCATTAACCAAAAAAAGTTCAGACCAAGGACAATTGCACTCAGTGGGAGTCTTCTTATGATATTTTTGACGAGTCAAACTTTGAGATTGAAACTCAAATTAATAAGGAGATCAAATAAAGAAACAGCACAAATTGAGGAGGAAGTTAAGCATCCCTCCATTGAACAATAAATTATGGCAATCAAAGATTGACTATAAAATGTAGAGAATGTAATAAAGTTTTTCATTACATGCCAACTTATAAGAGACACTTGAGAGATATACACAAAGATGTGCCAAGGTTATATTATAAGAATTTAAAGAAAGATGGGAAGTATGTCTGTGTACTGTGAGAAGCCATATTCTCAAACAAGAGACTTCAAAATTTTCTTTAAGAAAAAGCATAATCAAAGTTTTGTCTTTATTCATGCATACAGGGAATAGATTCCTCTTAAGAAAAAATCAAGAAACTCAGTGGAGTCTCTTAGAGTTGAAGTCTAGAAGTAATCATAAATGAAGAAAGCTTTCAAGAACCTCCCAATCTCAGATATCTATGAAATTATGGTAAAAATCAAGGCAATGAACATCAACATATTAAAAATTATTGACATCGATTCTTTTCTTGAAAGCTGCCTCACTATAGAGGATAAAATAGAGTAGAGAGTTATTACAGATGACTAGTACTCTTAAAAATTTATCCTATCAATTACTTTCTTGCTGATGACAAGTTCTAAATAGAATTTGCTAATGTGTATTATTCTCTTTAAAAAGCAAAATTTAAAGAGTGCAGGCATATAAATTAGCTTGATGCAATTTTCTTGAAAAAATAATGTTGCATTTAGGCTTCACCTCCTTGAAATGTTTTACAGAGAGTTTTTATCAGACAACAGATGCCAAAGGCAAATGGGCTAGATACTACAGCAGATAATTTAAGAAATTGAAGAGCTTCACAAGCTCAGTTACATTCATAGAGATTTAAAGCCAAAAAACATAAAGATGGACTTTCGGCCTCTTTGAGTTTACATTATTGATTTCGACAGGACAAAGAGAGTGCAATCCTGAGCACTAGAAAAAGTACAATCACTCCAGGATATTTCCTCGAGTGAGAAAATTGGAGAGATGGGGATATAACGTGAAATATATGGACATAAGCAAAAATAATTTTAGAAATCAACATGCCAAGAAACGATTAATTTAGATGCAAGAATGAAAGAAATTCTAAGCAGAGAATCAAACAATATCTCGATAAAATTAATAATAAAATAAAAGACTCAAAAAACTTGCATACTAAACAATTAACAAGCAAGGACAAGAAAATGATAACCTATCGAAACAATCAAAAATCAACATAAGAGAGATAATATTAAGAGAAAGTCCAATTGACTCAAAGCTAATTTTTGTGTGAAATGTATAAAAAACTCGCTAAATATCATAACAATAATAACAAATATTGAACAAAAAACCCCTACATAAAAATTTATTAATTCCATAATAAAAGGTGAGCTGATAATATATATTTATCAAAAAGAAAATAATAAATAAAAAAAATGAAGAATTTTATGGATTTTTTAAATTTTTAATAAGAGAATATATTTGCAGCAATAACCTTATAACGAATAGTACCTTGCTGTCGAAGGCAATGATTGAAAAATAAATCATACCTTGATTAAGAGCAAAATGCATTCATTTCAGCCTTATTTCAAAGTAATTATAGAGTAAAGAAAAAATATGCTTGCATCATTAACTATTTGAAAGTTAGTTATGGAAAGGAAGGGCCTTTTACTTCTACGCTGCAAATAAGTAGACAATTAAAGCAGCATCAAAAGTAAAGTAAGTACTTTGGTCGAGTTCAATAATCAAAAAAAGTAATTCAAACGATTTTCATTTTGGAAATGACGTAGATAAGGTCATAAGTACTCGCTCGCTGACTTTCTTAGAGATAAGGTATATTGCCATTCTTGAATGCCTTCTTTCATACATAGGTTGAGAATAAATTTTCCAAAAAAGCACCTTTTAAAGAATCAGTTAATAGATGAAATGCATTTTAAATAAGATAAGGCAAAAAAGTAATCTTAGAGAAAGAAGGACAAGATGCTTATTAAACAAAGGAGATTATATTTTTATCTAAATGATTCAAGTAAGGTATTCGATTGTTAAAATGCCTCAATTAATTCCTGATGATTATAAAGAGCAATACTTCTTATAAAGCTTCAACAAGATGGTAGCTTACGTTTTTTCTTACTATAATGAGCAATCGAAAAGTTAAGTTGATGTGTTTTTTTCGTAAAGGTTCAAAAGGTTTTCAACGACCATATTTGAAGCTTTGGCTAAGTTTCGGCTAAAATAAATTGTTAGAGCCTAATTGAATTTAATTCCCCTAGAATATTTTATGTTTGCATTTTCTTGGCTAGTGACGAGAAGCTAGTCAATTCACTCAAATGAACAATTTTAGAGTTCAAAAAAAATCACAAATTCCTTATATTTTTCTTACTTATTTAATCAGGATCGTTTTAGATCATTTTATTAAATTCAAATTATAAGGCGTTAAATCAAGTGAACTCATCAAGAATTTTACTTATGATTTAAATAATCTTCCCTAATATTCGCGCTTGTAAAGTATATTAGAATCGAATGTTTTTATATATTAGTCAAGAACCTGGTGAAAGGTCTTAAAGGGAAAGTCTAATTTAAAGGCAAGGATATTCTTTCGATGATTTAAACATTAAAAAATACTTAAATCATCTTCACGTTACAAATGAAGTCAGCAATCTTTGAAAACTTGAAAGCTATTGGTTCTATAATTCTTTTTAAATACTCCCATAACTGAGACTTTGCCAATGAGAGGCTAAGAGAATATATTTGCAGCAATAACTTATAACGAATAGTACCTTGCTATCGAAGGCAATGATTGAAAAATAAATATACCTTGATTAAGAGCAAAATGCATTCATTTCAGCCTTATTTCAAAGTAATTATAGAGTAAAGAAAAAATATGCTTGCATCATTAACTATTTGAAAGTTAGTTATGGAAAGGAAGAGCCTTTTACTTCTACGCTGCAAATAAGTAGACAATTAAAGCAGCATCAAAAGTAAAGTAAGTACTTTGGTCGAGTTCAATAATCAAAAAAAGTAATTCAAACGATTTTCATTTTGGAAATGACGTAGATAAGGTCATAAGTACTCGCTCGCTGACTTTCTTAGAGATAAGGTATATTGCCATTCTTGAATGCCTTCTTTCATACATAGGTTGAGAATAAATTTTCCAAAAAAGCACCTTTTAAAGAATCAGTTAATAGATGAAATGCATTTTAAATAAGATAAGGCAAAAAAGTAATCTTAGAGAAAGAAGGACAAGATGCTTATTAAACAAAGGAGATTATATTTTTATCTAAATGATTCAAGTAAGGTATTCGATTGTTAAAATGCCTCAATTAATTCCTGATGATTATAAAGAGCAATACTTCTTATAAAGCTTCAACAAGATGGTAGCTTACGTTTTTTCTTACTATAATGAGCAATCGAAAAGTTAAGTTGATGTGTTTTTTTCGTAAAGGTTCAAAAGGTTTTCAACGACCATATTTGAAGCTTTGGCTAAGTTTCGGCTAAAATAAATTGTTAGAGCCTAATTGAATTTAATTCCCCTAGAATATTTTATGTTTGCATTTTCTTGGCTAGTGACGAGAAGCTAGTCAATTCACTCAAATGAACAATTTTAGAGTTCAAAAAAAATCACAAATTCCTTATATTTTTCTTACTTATTTAATCAGGATCGTTTTAGATCATTTTATTAAATTCAAATTATAAGGCGTTAAATCAAGTGAACTCATCAAGAATTTTACTTATGATTTAAATAATCTTCCCTAATATTCGCGCTTGTAAAGTATATTAGAATCGAATGTTTTTATATATTTGTCAAGAACCTGGTGAAAGGTCTTATTAAAGGGAAAGTCTAATTTAAAGGCAAGGATATTCTTTCGATGATTTAAACATTAAAAGATACTTATATCATCTTCAGGTTACAAATGAAGTCAGCAATCTTTGAAAACTTGAAAGCTATTGGTTCTATAATTCTTTTTAAATACTCCCATAACTGAGACTTTGCCAATGAGAGGCTAAGAGAATATATTTGCAATAACCTTATAACGAATAGTACCTTGCTATCGAAGGCAATGATTGAAAAATAAATCATACCTTGATTAAGAGCAAAATGCATTCATTTCAGCCTTATTTCAAAGTAATTATAGAGTAAAGAAAAAATATGCTTGCATCATTAACTATTTGAAAGTTAGTTATGGAAAGGAAGGGCCTTTTACTTCTACGCTGCAAATAAGTAGACAATTAAAGCAGCATCAAAAGTAAAGTAAGTACTTTGGTCGAGTTCAATAATCAAAAAAAGTAATTCAAACGATTTTCATTTTGGAAATGACGTAGATAAGGTCATAAGTACTCGCTCGCTGACTTTCTTAGAGATAAGGTATATTGCCATTCTTGAATGCCTTCTTTCATACATAGGTTGAGAATAAATTTTCCAAAAAAGCACCTTTTAAAGAATCAGTTAATAGATGAAATGCATTTTAAATAAGATAAGGCAAAAAAGTAATCTTAGAGAAAGAAGGACAAGATGCTTATTAAACAAAGGAGATTATATTTTTATCTAAATGATTCAAGTAAGGTATTCGATTGTTAAAATGCCTCAATTAATTCCTGATGATTATAAAGAGCAATACTTCTTATAAAGCTTCAACAAGATGGTAGCTTACGTTTTTTCTTACTATAATGAGCAATCGAAAAGTTAAGTTGATGTGTTTTTTTCGTAAAGGTTCAAAAGGTTTTCAACGACCATATTTGAAGCTTTGGCTAAGTTTCGGCTAAAATAAATTGTTAGAGCCTAATTGAATTTAATTCCCCTAGAATATTTTATGTTTGCATTTTCTTGGCTAGTGACGAGAAGCTAGTCAATTCACTCAAATGAACAATTTTAGAGTTCAAAAAAAATCACAAATTCCTTATATTTTTCTTACTTATTTAATCAGGATCGTTTTAGATCATTTTATTAAATTCAAATTATAAGGCGTTAAATCAAGTGAACTCATCAAGAATTTTACTTATGATTTAAATAATCTTCCCTAATATTCGCGCTTGTAAAGTATATTAGAATCGAATGTTTTTATATATTAGTCAAGAACCTGGTGAAAGGTCTTAAAGGGAAAGTCTAATTTAAAGGCAAGGATATTCTTTCGATGATTTAAACATTAAAAAATACTTATATCATCTTCACGTTACAAATGAAGTCAGCAATCTTTGAAAACTTGAAAGCTATGGTTCTATAATTCTTTTTAAATACTCCCATAACTGAGACTTTGCCAATGAGAGGCTAAGAGAATATATTTGCAGCAATAACCTTATAACGAATAGTACATTGCTATCGAAGGCAATGATTGAAAAATAAATCATACCTTGATTAAGAGCAAAATGCATTCATTTCAGCCTTATTTCAAAGTAATTATAGAGTAAAGAAAAAATATGCTTGCATCATTAACTATTTGAAAGTTAGTTATGGAAAGGAAGAGCCTTTTACTTCTACGCTGCAAATAAGTAGACAATTAAAGCAGCATCAAAAGTAAAGTAAGTACTTTGGTCGAGTTCAATAATCAAAAAAAGTAATTCAAACGATTTTCATTTTGGAAATGACGTAGATAAGGTCATAAGTACTCGCTCGCTGACTTTCTTAGAGATAAGGTATATTGCCATTCTTGAATGCCTTCTTTCATACATAGGTTGAGAATAAATTTTCCAAAAAAGCACCTTTTAAAGAATCAGTTAATAGATGAAATGCATTTTAAATAAGATAAGGCAAAAAAGTAATCTTAGAGAAAGAAGGACAAGATGCTTATTAAACAAAGGAGATTATATTTTTATCTAAATGATTCAAGTAAGGTATTCGATTGTTAAAATGCCTCAATTAATTCCTGATGATTATAAAGAGCAATACTTCTTATAAAGCTTCAACAAGATGGTAGCTTACGTTTTTTCTTACTATAATGAGCAATCGAAAAGTTAAGTTGATGTGTTTTTTTCGTAAAGGTTCAAAAGGTTTTCAACGACCATATTTGAAGCTTTGGCTAAGTTTCGGCTAAAATAAATTGTTAGAGCCTAATTGAATTTAATTCCCCTAGAATATTTTATGTTTGCATTTTCTTGGCTAGTGACGAGAAGCTAGTCAATTCACTCAAATGAACAATTTTAGAGTTCAAAAAAAATCACAAATTCCTTATATTTTTCTTACTTATTTAATCAGGATCGTTTTAGATCATTTTATTAAATTCAAATTATAAGGCGTTAAATCAAGTGAACTCATCAAGAATTTTACTTATGATTTAAATAATCTTCCCTAATATTCGCGCTTGTAAAGTATATTAGAATCGAATGTTTTTATATATTTGTCAAGAACCTGGTGAAAGGTCTTATTAAAGGGAAAGTCTAATTTAAAGGCAAGGATATTCTTTCGATGATTTAAACATTAAAAGATACTTATATCATCTTCAGGTTACAAATGAAGTCAGCAATCTTTGAAAACTTGAAAGCTATTGGTTCTATAATTCTTTTTAAATACTCCCATAACTGAGACTTTGCCAATGAGAGGCTAAGAGAATATATTTGCAGCAATAACCTTATAACGAATAGTACCTTGCTATCGAAGGCAATGATTGAAAAATAAATCATACCTTGATTAAGAGCAAAATGCATTCATTTCAGCCTTATTTCAAAGTAATTATAGAGTAAAGAAAAAATATGCTTGCATCATTAACTATTTGAAAGTTAGTTATGGAAAGGAAGGGCCTTTTACTTCTACGCTGCAAATAAGTAGACAATTAAAGCAGCATCAAAAGTAAAGTAAGTACTTTGGTCGAGTTCAATAATCAAAAAAAGTAATTCAAACGATTTTCATTTTGGAAATGACGTAGATAAGGTCATAAGTACTCGCTCGCTGACTTTCTTAGAGATAAGGTATATTGCCATTCTTGAATGCCTTCTTTCATACATAGGTTGAGAATAAATTTTCCAAAAAAGCACCTTTTAAAGAATCAGTTAATAGATGAAATGCATTTTAAATAAGATAAGGCAAAAAAGTAATCTTAGAGAAAGAAGGACAAGATGCTTATTAAACAAAGGAGATTATATTTTTATCTAAATGATTCAAGTAAGGTATTCGATTGTTAAAATGCCTCAATTAATTCCTGATGATTATAAAGAGCAATACTTCTTATAAAGCTTCAACAAGATGGTAGCTTACGTTTTTTCTTACTATAATGAGCAATCGAAAAGTTAAGTTGATGTGTTTTTTTCGTAAAGGTTCAAAAGGTTTTCAACGACCATATTTGAAGCTTTGGCTAAGTTTCGGCTAAAATAAATTGTTAGAGCCTAATTGAATTTAATTCCCCTAGAATATTTTATGTTTGCATTTTCTTGGCTAGTGACGAGAAGCTAGTCAATTCACTCAAATGAACAATTTTAGAGTTCAAAAAAAATCACAAATTCCTTATATTTTTCTTACTTATTTAATCAGGATCGTTTTAGATCATTTTATTAAATTCAAATTATAAGGCGTTAAATCAAGTGAACTCATCAAGAATTTTACTTATGATTTAAATGATCTTCCCTAATATTCGCGCTTGTAAAGTATATTAGAATCGAATGTTTTTATATATTAGTCAAGAACCTGGTGAAAGGTCTTAAAGGGAAAGTCTAATTTAAAGGCAAGGATATTCTTTCGATGATTTAAACATTAAAAATACTTAAATCATCTTCACGTTACAAATGAAGTCAGCAATCTTTGAAAACTTGAAAGCTATTGGTTCTATAATTCTTTTTAAATACTCCCATAACTGAGACTTTGCCAATGAGAGGCTAAGAGAATATATTTGCAGCAATAACCTTATAACGAATAGTACATTGCTATCGAAGGCAATGATTGAAAAATAAATCATACCTTGATTAAGAGCAAAATGCATTCATTTCAGCCTTATTTCAAAGTAATTATAGAGTAAAGAAAAAATATGCTTGCATCATTAACTATTTGAAAGTTAGTTATGGAAAGGAAGGCCTTTTACTTCTACGCTGCAAATAAGTAGACAATTAAAGCAGCATCAAAAGTAAAGTAAGTACTTTGGTCGAGTTCAATAATCAAAAAAAGTAATTCAAACGATTTTCATTTTGGAAATGACGTAGATAAGGTCATAAGTACTCGCTCGCTGACTTTCTTAGAGATAAGGTATATTGCCATTCTTGAATGCCTTCTTTCATACATAGGTTGAGAATAAATTTTCCAAAAAAGCACCTTTTAAAGAATCAGTTAATAGATGAAATGCATTTTAAATAAGATAAGGCAAAAAAGTAATCTTAGAGAAAGAAGGACAAGATGCTTATTAAACAAAGGAGATTATATTTTTATCTAAATGATTCAAGTAAGGTATTCGATTGTTAAAATGCCTCAATTAATTCCTGATGATTATAAAGAGCAATACTTCTTATAAAGCTTCAACAAGATGGTAGCTTACGTTTTTTCTTACTATAATGAGCAATCGAAAAGTTAAGTTGATGTGTTTTTTTCGTAAAGGTTCAAAAGGTTTTCAACGACCATATTTGAAGCTTTGGCTAAGTTTCGGCTAAAATAAATTGTTAGAGCCTAATTGAATTTAATTCCCCTAGAATATTTTATGTTTGCATTTTCTTGGCTAGTGACGAGAAGCTAGTCAATTCACTCAAATGAACAATTTTAGAGTTCAAAAAAAATCACAAATTCCTTATATTTTTCTTACTTATTTAATCAGGATCGTTTTAGATCATTTTATTAAATTCAAATTATAAGGCGTTAAATCAAGTGAACTCATCAAGAATTTTACTTATGATTTAAATAATCTTCCCTAATATTCGCGCTTGTAAAGTATATTAGAATCGAATGTTTTTAAATATTAGTCAAGAACCTGGTGAAAGGTCTTAAAGGGAAAGTCTAATTTAAAGGCAAGGATATTCCTTCGATGATTTAAACATTAAAAAATACTTATATCATCTTCACGTTACAAATGAAGTCAGCAATCTTTGAAAACTTGAAAGCTATTGGTTCTATAATTCTTTTTAAATACTCCCATAACTGAGACTTTGCCAATGAGAGGCTAAGAGAATATATTTGCAGCAATAACCTTATAACGAATAGTACATTGCTATCGAAGGCAATGATTGAAAAATAAATCATACCTTGATTAAGAGCAAAATGCATTCATTTCAGCCTTATTTCAAAGTAATTATAGAGTAAAGAAAAAATATGCTTGCATCATTAACTATTTGAAAGTTAGTTATGGAAAGGAAGGGCCTTTTACTTCTACGCTGCAAATAAGTAGACAATTAAAGCAGCATCAAAAGTAAAGTAAGTACTTTGGTCGAGTTCAATAATCAAAAAAAAGTAATTCAAACGATTTTCATTTTGGAAATGACGTAGATAAGGTCATAAGTACTCGCTCGCTGACTTTCTTAGAGATAAGGTATATTGCCATTCTTGAATGCCTTCTTTCATACATAGGTTGAGAATAAATTTTCCAAAAAAGCACCTTTTAAAGAATCAGTTAATAGATGAAATGCATTTTAAATAAGATAAGGCAAAAAAGTAATCTTAGAGAAAGAAGGACAAGATGCTTATTAAACAAAGGAGATTATATTTTTATCTAAATGATTCAAGTAAGGTATTCGATTGTTAAAATGCCTCAATTAATTCCTGATGATTATAAAGAGCAATACTTCTTATAAAGCTTCAACAAGATGGTAGCTTACGTTTTTTCTTACTATAATGAGCAATCGAAAAGTTAAGTTGATGTGTTTTTTTCGTAAAGGTTCAAAAGGTTTTCAACGACCATATTTGAAGCTTTGGCTAAGTTTCGGCTAAAATAAATTGTTAGAGCCTAATTGAATTTAATTCCCCTAGAATATTTTATGTTTGCATTTTCTTGGCTAGTGACGAGAAGCTAGTCAATTCACTCAAATGAACAATTTTAGAGTTCAAAAAAAATCACAAATTCCTTATATTTTTCTTACTTATTTAATCAGGATCGTTTTAGATCATTTTATTAAATTCAAATTATAAGGCGTTAAATCAAGTGAACTCATCAAGAATTTTACTTATGATTTAAATAATCTTCCCTAATATTCGCGCTTGTAAAGTATATTAGAATCGAATGTTTTTATATATTTGTCAAGAACCTGGTGAAAGGTCTTATTAAAGGGAAAGTCTAATTTAAAGGCAAGGATATTCTTTCGATGATTTAAACATTAAAAGATACTTATATCATCTTCAGGTTACAAATGAAGTCAGCAATCTTTGAAAACTTGAAAGCTATTGGTTCTATAATTCTTTTTAAATACTCCCATAACTGAGACTTTGCCAATGAGAGGCTAAGAGAATATATTTGCAGCAATAACCTTATAACGAATAGTACATTGCTGTCGAAGGCAATGATTGAAAAATAAATCATACCTTGATTAAGAGCAAAATGCATTCATTTCAGCCTTATTTCAAAGTAATTATAGAGTAAAGAAAAAATATGCTTGCATCATTAACTATTTGAAAGTTAGTTATGGAAAGGAAGGGCCTTTTACTTCTACGCTGCAAATAAGTAGACAATTAAAGCAGCATCAAAAGTAAAGTAAGTACTTTGGTCGAGTTCAATAATCAAAAAAAGTAATTCAAACGATTTTCATTTTGGAAATGACGTAGATAAGGTCATAAGTACTCGCTCGCTGACTTTCTTAGAGATAAGGTATATTGCCATTCTTGAATGCCTTCTTTCATACATAGGTTGAGAATAAATTTTCCAAAAAAGCACCTTTTAAAGAATCAGTTAATAGATGAAATGCATTTTAAATAAGATAAGGCAAAAAAGTAATCTTAGAGAAAGAAGGACAAGATGCTTATTAAACAAAGGAGATTATATTTTTATCTAAATGATTCAAGTAAGGTATTCGATTGTTAAAATGCCTCAATTAATTCCTGATGATTATAAAGAGCAATACTTCTTATAAAGCTTCAACAAGATGGTAGCTTACGTTTTTTCTTACTATAATGAGCAATCGAAAAGTTAAGTTGATGTGTTTTTTTCGTAAAGGTTCAAAAGGTTTTCAACGACCATATTTGAAGCTTTGGCTAAGTTTCGGCTAAAATAAATTGTTAGAGCCTAATTGAATTTAATTCCCCTAGAATATTTTATGTTTGCATTTTCTTGGCTAGTGACGAGAAGCTAGTCAATTCACTCAAATGAACAATTTTAGAGTTCAAAAAAAATCACAAATTCCTTATATTTTTCTTACTTATTTAATCAGGATCGTTTTAGATCATTTTATTAAATTCAAATTATAAGGCGTTAAATCAAGTGAACTCATCAAGAATTTTACTTATGATTTAAATAATCTTCCCTAATATTCGCGCTTGTAAAGTATATTAGAATCGAATGTTTTTATATATTAGTCAAGAACCTGGTGAAAGGTCTTTAAAGGGAAAGTCTAATTTAAAGGCAAGGATATTCTTTCGATGATTTAAACATTAAAAAATACTTAAATCATCTTCACGTTACAAATGAAGTCAGCAATCTTTGAAAACTTGAAAGCTATTGGTTCTATAATTCTTTTTAAATACTCCCATAACTGAGACTTTGCCAATGAGAGGCTAAGAGAATATATTTGCAAATAACCTTATAACGAATAGTACCTTGCTATCGAAGGCAATGATTGAAAAATAAATCATACCTTGATTAAGAGCAAAATGCATTCATTTCAGCCTTATTTCAAAGTAATTATAGAGTAAAGAAAAAATATGCTTGCATCATTAACTATTTGAAAGTTAGTTATGGAAAGGAAGGGCCTTTTACTTCTACGCTGCAAATAAGTAGACAATTAAAGCAGCATCAAAAGTAAAGTAAGTACTTTGGTCGAGTTCAATAATCAAAAAAAGTAATTCAAACGATTTTCATTTTGGAAATGACGTAGATAAGGTCATAAGTACTCGCTCGCTGACTTTCTTAGAGATAAGGTATATTGCCATTCTTGAATGCCTTCTTTCATACATAGGTTGAGAATAAATTTTCCAAAAAAGCACCTTTTAAAGAATCAGTTAATAGATGAAATGCATTTTAAATAAGATAAGGCAAAAAAGTAATCTTAGAGAAAGAAGGACAAGATGCTTATTAAACAAAGGAGATTATATTTTTATCTAAATGATTCAAGTAAGGTATTCGATTGTTAAAATGCCTCAATTAATTCCTGATGATTATAAAGAGCAATACTTCTTATAAAGCTTCAACAAGATGGTAGCTTACGTTTTTTCTTACTATAATGAGCAATCGAAAAGTTAAGTTGATGTGTTTTTTTCGTAAAGGTTCAAAAGGTTTTCAACGACCATATTTGAAGCTTTGGCTAAGTTTCGGCTAAAATAAATTGTTAGAGCCTAATTGAATTTAATTCCCCTAGAATATTTTATGTTTGCATTTTCTTGGCTAGTGACGAGAAGCTAGTCAATTCACTCAAATGAACAATTTTAGAGTTCAAAAAAAATCACAAATTCCTTATATTTTTCTTACTTATTTAAT